>JARVLU010001586.1:24900973-24912218 GCA_031762415.1 Simpsonichthys santanae
GTTTCTACAATTTTTTTGCTTTGTTTTGTTTTGTTTTTTGAATGTCCAGAGGACCAGACTTAGCTTTTTTAGATTCATCTACTGAAGTTTTAATACAGAAAATAATTTCCTTCGTTGCAGCACTTACTGAACCAGCCTTGCCAGGGATTATTGATGGGAAATTTTTTTAATGTCTAAAAAAACCCACAATTGTCATCACTTTGCTTAAACAAGAGTTGTCACTTGGGTGTTTAATACTGTAAACAACAGTTTGTTTTCATTCTAGTCCAAAAACTGAATTCAGTCCTCCGGACGGGTTCACAAAACAAAGCAAAATATGTAGAAATGTTTTGTCTGTCATCTGTATGTCTTTTTCAGTCTTCTTCAAACTTTTTTGCATTTTGCTATGGATTATTGAGCATGCATCAGGATACTAATTATACTGGTGTTAAGCTCAAAAGTGCGACTCTGGTGGGACTCGAACCCACAACCTTTGAATCTCTTCTCCAGAGTTTAACTAGAAGTCCAATGCGCTATCCATTGCGCCACAGAGCCTGTCTGAGGGTTATGACGTAATTCAATACACAAATTCAATGATTTCGTTGACAGATTGATCTACATAAAGGTAAATGTACTTTATATCTGGCGAACTTTATACTTGATGTACATAAAGCATCAAGACTGCGGATTAAAGCTCTATCATTGTAACTTTTTTCCCCTCTTCATGTACTTTTATTTTGAAAAGACAAAGTAGTAAAACGAATTGTATCCGGTGTCGACCGGAAAAAGTAAGAAGTCGATAGCGGTTAGCTGTGTGTAATTTATTTGTTATTTGAGACACTGAAACCCAAAATGTCATCGCAAACAATAACTGTCACAGTCGCATACGGTAATAAAATTCTCATTTTTAGTAAAGTTTCATTAGAGGAGTAAGAATAATAGTTTACTAACGTCGAATAAAGTAGATGCTACTGTAGTAGCATTTAGCATAAAGCAGTTAGGGTGTTAATGAAAATTATGCCTCCATTGACTTTTATTAAACCGATAGGACAATTTAGCTACTAAATGTTCTGCTGGATTTTATTTACAACTGTGTACTTGTTGAAATGTTCGTGTGTATATGTTTATACAGGTGTAATCAGATAACCTCGTGTCTTTCGAGTACCTGTACGAATAAAAATGAAATTGTTTGATTTTTTTTTTGTAATGTGCTTTGTATCAGTATTTTATTATTAGAATCAATTTAACAAATCACTCTCTTAAAATATATTTCAATTTTCTTCCACACACGTGTCTAAAATAAATGTTCACAAATTAAACGATTTTATTTTCTTTATTTTTACTTTTTAATCGTTTATTATTGCATAAATAAACCGTTTGTACAGATTTGTGTAGATTTAAAAAGGGACTAATTTGCATAAGGTACCCAGTCTTTGTTCACATATAAATGTTTATTTTGATGATTTTGTTGATACTTCTATGGTAAAGTAGTTTTGCTGAAATACACTTTTGTCTGAAATCATGTTCTTAAAAAACTAGAATGTAATTTCAATTCATTCAAATGAGTGTTGAATTAATAACCTTCACACATAGATGTATTTTCACTAATATTGTATTAGTTACTCCTCTTTTTGTTCTCCATGTGTCTGTTTTCAGGGTCAACTAAACACAGCATCACACTTTCAAGCCAAGACGAGGGAAAGGGACCCTCCGTTAAAGACCTGTCCGATGCTGTTTGTCAAGCAACTGGTGTCCCACCTGCTTCACAGAAACTCATCTTTAAAGGTTAACACTTTATATTGTACTTCTATTTCACTGCCAAGTGAGCCACGATTAATATTTGAAACTGAATGTCACTAAAACGGAGGACGAGCATTATTTTAGGAAGAAGTCCCACCACTTTTAACAATAACATTAAATGTTATAAATTTGGTAAGTTGCCACTGAGTGAAAATACTGTTTGTAAAACGTCACAGCTAAAGTTGCACTTCCTCCACAAGGCTAACTAGTTTGAGATGCAAAGTTAGCTAATGACCAGTTTTTATAACTCTGTCAATCAGTTCCCACCTTTGCTTTTATTATTTGGTATGTAAATATCTTCTGTACTTACATCTTTTAGGAAAGTCTCTGAAAGACATGGAGGAAAGTCTCTCCAGCTATGGTGTAAAAAATGGCTGCAAACTCATGATGATTGGAAAGCGGGTAAGATAATTACATTTATTTTATATTTAAACAAATTCTATATACTGTATTCTAAAATAAACTGACAATCATCTGTAAACAGAACAGCCCAGAGGAGGAAGCTGAGCTGAAGAAGTTGAAAGAAATTGAAAAATCTGTGGAACAGACAGCTAAAAAGCTGGAGAACGTAGACGGGGAGTTAACTGGATTAAAGAATGTAAGGAATCTGTTTTGGCTTATTAACAGTTTTATTGCTGTGTTCTCTGATGTGCACGGAGTATAAAATATACTGTTTCTCCTCAGGGCTTCCTGGCCAAAGACCTTCAGGCAGAGGCGTTGAATAAATTAGACCATAGAGTAAAAATAGCAGCTGAGCAATTCATGAAGATCCTGGAGCAGATAGACGCCATGGTAATCTGTTTTGAGTTTTGTATTTATAGTTAAAGGTGCATTTTAGTCATGTGCCTTTTCAATAACAATATTTTTATTTTAACAGAACATCCCGGAAAATTTTACCGACTGCAAAACCAAGAAAAAGGGACTTGTAAAAACAGTGCAGGTTAGATTTTTATTTATTTATTGACAACTTAACTTTTATATTTTATTTGAAAACAATTGAGAATTAAATTAAAAATGTAACTAATGTGATTTTGTCCTGATAGGATTTCCTTGCCCAGTGCGACAGGATTGAGGCTTGTATATCGGACCACCTATCAAAGATTCAGTCAAAAAGCCTGGCTCTGGCAGAATAGAGAAGTCTCACCATGTTGTGTTGTACTGTATGTTGCTCTGTGAGCAACGCCAATGTGTACAGAGAGCTTCAAGAAGCAGATCCTGGTTTATTTATTGTGGGTGTGATGCGGAGAGAAACTTCATAACAAAGACACAAAAACTGATTCCCGGAGTTGAATAGAAATACGTAGCGCTGTCTAAACCTATAAAGCCACATCTGTGATTGTGTCACCACTATAAAATGATGTTGATCCAACAAAATGACCAGTCGTAATCAATCGCATCAGATTCCATACTGTAGTAGCATCTTATTTTGTATCAACTACAGGGTGTGGCCACACGTATATGAACACCCCGCCAATGTGTTGCTACAAAATCATATGCACTTGTTTGATTTTGTTTATAATTTCAGTAAGCTCTGCAGGGCTTCATTCACAATCTGTTACAAGAATGTTGCTTTTTATTGTTCAATCTACGTATTCCATTAGCTTTAGATGGATCAACTGAAGAATTATGTATTTCAGGCAACAGTACTCTAGACGATTACAAGGTCTGGATTCATGGGAGCAAAATATGAAGAAATTAGGCATGGTTTTAAATGTGTATCATTTATTCATATTGCTTACTGCTACATGTTACTGGAGCAGAACCACCAGTATTGTGGCTGCTGCTTGCACAGTCCAGGGTCACTTCACTCCAATGCGCCCCTAGTTCTCTGCAGTCAGGTTCACTGAAACCAACCAGAATTATATAAGGATGTGAATAATTTTGACTAAATTACTGTCAGATTTAAACAATGAAATTCTAGTTCCAAAGCATGTTTGTGTTGATCCTGATCTGTGTCACTGCAATGAAAGAAATAATATAAAACTGTTATGCCTTTGGTCACGTTTTTTTTTTTTAACAGATCCAACATAAACTGGTTGTCTCTCTTTATCTGGTGCTGTGTAATGAAGTCTTTAAATCTTTACATGAAGTGTGGAGTTGTATTTCAAACCATCCCTCAGACTCACGCACCATATCCATTATCTTTTGTTTTTGAAATAAATCTGAAAAAAAAAAAGAAGTTGAATTTTATCACAGAACACAATTTAATCTCACAGCTTGACATTTCCATCAAATCTAATTCAGTCAGAATAAAACATCTTGTGTCAATTTGCAGCTTTTCGTGTCTTGCACAGACTTTGTAGTGGTGTCTTTAAATATGTGCAAATAAGCTTTGAATTAAAAAAAATAATAAAATAAAGTTGGAAAGGGGAGAGACCCAGATCCACAAAGCAGCTTATACAAGGCCATAAACCACAGTGAAGCTTTTTAAGCCAAACTATTGGATATAGCTGATTTAAATTAAATTTTAAATATTACAGTAAGAAGCTCGTACGGTACAGTGTTCATCACTAATCGTCCTTGTCCTTTGCGCCGTGCTTTAAAATACGTGTGAATGCCACGTAGTTGAAGTTGCCTTTCTTGTCAATCGGCGCCTCACGAAAAAGCTCATCCACGTCTTCATCGGTAAACCGATCACCCATTGTAATGAGCAGCTCGCGCAGGTACTCCTCCTGAATCATACCTGTAAAGAGAAAAATATATTTCAATCTTAAAGCAAGAGTTGAAAACTACTGCTTCGTCTGTATGTTAAGAGTCAACAGGGGTGAATTAAAAACACTTAGATGCATGTAGGAAGAACATATTAAAAAATTGAAAGACGTCAAAGTGACTGATGATTTCACTTGAAATCAAGAAAACTGCTGGATTTGAAGTCATGACATGAAGCATGTGCATATTCAAACTAACTTGTAATTTTACACCAGTTTCAATGAAAACACTCAGCTCACCTGTGCCCTCTTCATCAAAGCAGGCGAAAGCATTTCGGATCACATCTTCGGGATCTGTGCCGTTCAGCTTCTCTCCAAACATGGTCAGAAACATGGTGAAGTTAATGGGCCCCGGGGCTTCATTCATCATGGCCTCCAGGTACTCATCAGTGGGATTTTTACCTGAAAAGTAGAACAAGCAGGAGGTTAAAGTAGCTACGCAACTCAGGCTTTAGTGAATAGTACTTAATGAAAACACAATCCTAAAGATGCTATTTTCACCAAACTTTGAATATATAAGTCAAACCTAATGAGGCGAGCATGTCATGAAGGTCTTCTTTGTCGATGAATCCATCGCGGTTTTGGTCGATCATGTTGAAAGCCTCTTTGAACTCCTGGATTTGAGACTGATCGAACATAGCAAACACGTTGGAGGTGGCGCGCTGAGGACGCTTCTTGGTGTTCTTCCCCTTGGCCTTTTTACTTGACATGCTGGCGTGTGGTAGATCCCCGCTCCTGAAATCCAGACGGCACAATGAGTTCAGCTCAAGCCAAGCAATAAAATTAACAGATTTACAGTAGTTATATTTATGGATTAAGAAATCATATAATAAGGTATGTCGATTGACTGAATAATGGCTTGGAAGTTGTCATCCAGCCCAGTTACAACTAAAAAAACAATGTTTCACAGATACACACAAGACCTTTTTTTTTTAATTGCTTACAAACTTACAACCTGACAGGCCTCTTAAGCTATGATAGCATGTGTTTCTTCATGACTGCACATCTTATTGGAATTTGCTCTTCCAGTTAATTTTGTATCTTATCTTGGATACAAATGTTCTTATTTTTATATTTCTATTATTAATTCATTTATATTTAAATAGTGTCTTCATCAAAAACACAAACAACTTTTTTTTTTTTCTTTCTGTTTTGGACATGAGTATTATCTTGTGTGGCAAATTTCAAAAGTACGGAAGCCTGTTTGTTCATATAACTCCAGCGTAAAAACGGAAAACGTGAGCGTTTCTAGGCCACGTTCAAAGTAACTCGGAAATTTTACAACCGTCGTATGAAACTACGGAAACTATCAAACGCTCGTTTATATTATTCATTCAACCTATTATATTAAGCACATTATCATTTATTGGTTTATAATAGTTTCTTCTTTAGTAATTCAATTAGGTCACGTCGTCGCTTTTTATTTTAGAAATTATCTGAAATAATCATAACATACAGAAAAATTACATTTTGCTAACAGTAATATTTTTGACAGCCGCAGTGACCCGTCCAGTGGCGATATAATATAGAAATGTTGACTATATCAATGCTCTAATCGACTCAGCCCACTTTAGCAACCTAATCAAACCGTTTTATTGATCACATCTATATTTATTTATCACTTCTATATTGACCTACATAACAGGCTAGCTATAGCATGTTAGCTGAGATAATAATACTGTACTGTAATAATAAAACGCGTACATTCTCAGTTATTTACGTTAAGTATTCGCTTACTGGATAAAAACGTTAAACACCCACCTGAGAAAATAAATAAATAAATGTAAAAGTTATAACCTAAAAGGAGCACAGAAAGCTATCGCCGCATCCGCAAGATGACGTCGAGGAAACTGACCAATCAGAGTGGAGCAGGAGGAAACCAACAGTCAGGACTGTTCCATAACGGTCGGGCACATTCATATTTATATTTTTGATCTTTATTTCACACCAATTTTATTACAAAACATATAACACAATTGCTGATTTAAGAAGGTATAAATGCAACATTTATAAATACAGCCGCTTTGTCTCAATTCGCCCAACCATGTAGTAAACATTTATTACCACTAGGTGGCAGCAGTGTCATGCGTTTTCAAAAATGAATGCAGAATTTATTCGTGGAAATTATTTTAAAAGTCAAATTACTGTATTCAGTCAAACTCAAAACTAATTATAAGCCTCAGAGACATTAATATGGACTCAAAGTAAATGAAAACAGAGTCATGGTTATGCGTTGTTTAATCTGTGCCTACTCTAAAAGCTGCTCAGAAGGATCAGAGCTCCCCACCTGTGCACAGCTGAAGTAGGCCCAGCAGCTCCTGTTGCCCTCCTCATGGTCTAAATTTAAAGTTGCCCTCACCTTAAAAGGTCCTGACGGTGTCTGGTGCGTTCTGCAGAGTGGCAGCATTATTTTTGTTCTGTGGACTGCTGTCCTGTCCACTGCCCCTCACCCTGCTGCTTTGCCTGGAACTGAACTTGCTTTATCAACTTTTGGAATAACACGCCCTTTTCCTTGCTGTGGATTGGTATATATTTTATTTGTGGTGAGTACTGCATATAAAATGATATTTAAAAAAATATTTCTAGGTCATGTAGGCTTATTGCGGACATGCTCTACTAGATTGTCTTTCAATATGCTTTGATTTTGAGTGACACCTTCTTTCTCCATTGATTTTGTTTGAATATGTGAACATGAATTCATTGATGCCCCCTGAACTAACAAGGCATTGTTATTGATTACTTGTAGGTTAAACGGCATGCGCTATAATAGCTCAACTTCTAATCCAACATAATACAGTATTCTATTCATCTTCAACACTTTTCTGACCCATTAAAGCAGTTTTATTTGTGGCCTTTAAAGGCATCCAATGCTTGCAGCAGGCTTTGTTGAATCAGATAACAGCAGAGAGTACATCTCTGTCAAGTATTGTCTCACACTGCAGCTGAACTCCAGATGTAATCTCTGATACATTGAGATTACCCTGCTGGACTGCATTTTTTAACCTTACTGACCCCAGGACACAGCCTCTGCTTGCCCTGTCATTAATGACTGCATTTCACAAAAAGAGACAAAGTGACAATTCTTGTAAAGTTAAGTAATTTGTGACATATTGCAGCATTTTAACATCATCACCTCCCTTTGTGTTACATTTTAGTGCACACACAATTCATCACTTTTGGTCATTTATACGTTTTTGGTCTTATTATGTAATTTATTTAATCCTGTTGATATGTCTCTAGTCATGTTGAATGCTTTCATTATTTTTATTCTGTTATTTTGTTCATTTAACACATCTTTTTGACCGTTTGCATCAGCTAGGTTTATATTTTCTGCATATTTGAACCTTTCTGTGTCAGCTTACAGTAGTTTTGCATATTTGTTGCCGAGTTTTTAATCTACTGTTCTCATTTACATCTGCTTTTGTTTTTCAACCCCCGGGTCTGTGGCTGGTAGAACCATTAGTCTGTCCATAATTCTCATCTGTTTGTTGTCTGAAGCAGAAAAAAGCAAAACTGAAAAAAAAAAATTTTTACGTTGGCCATTTGCCTCCATCTTCTGATATGTCATAAGACAAATAAAATCACAAGAAGTCAATAGACATTTAAATAGCAGGATGTCAAAATAATTAACTCAAGTTTTGGCATTAGTAAAGCTTGTTTTACTTTTTCAAGAAAACAGTGGTGAGTTTTGTATCATTCACAATGCTTTGAATTTGCATGTGCATTTTATCCAAGTTTAAATTAAAATGTTATCTTAAGACTCCAAAATAGCAATTGAAAAACTCACGACTGCCATGATTAATTCCTTACCTGCTGTTTGGTGAGACCCACTAGAGGTCGACTTTCAATACTAACTCTAAAGCTTAAAAATAGCTTTAACCAAGAAAACTTTTATGAAGGAGACACTAATTCCCTAAACCATCCTTCCTAATATGCAAATACTGAACTGCCATCCAGAAACCCATCCATGATAATAACAGTGACATTAATTTACAGAACTGGTATTGGGTAAAGGGCAGCCAGCCTTTATAAACGGGTGGAGTGACCCTCAGGATGTCACGATCAGTGGAAGTGACGCAGACGCAGCAGCTGTATCAGCAGCTGGAGGAGCAGCAGCTGCATGAACAGCTGGAGAAGCAGCAGCTGTTTGAAAGCAGCTACCACCTGAGCAGCAGGTCGTCCGTTAGCAAGCAGGCCTTCTCCACCCACAAGAGCCACAAGACCAGCAGCCATCGGTAAGGTACCATGGAGTCAAGACATGCCCAAATTACTGCACATAAATATAAATACAGTATGTTGTTGTGCGGATGCTGATTCACTCAGTAAATGTTTTATTTGTGCTATTGTAGCCAATCATTAAACTGGTAATAGTGTGCTTTGATTGTTAGTTACAGGAATTTTTTTTTTAGTCGTTTAAATTTATTTAAAAATGCTTCAGTTTTTATTTATCAAAAGTCCAGATGACCTGATTGAGAATTTGACACCTGGATTATTGAGCATGAACTTTCTTATCAAAAGTATTGGTCTCACTCATGCATACTTGCCCTATTTTTGTCTTCTGCTCATTTTAGCTTCTATTTATGTACCGGTATTGATATTGTTTTTATTTTTGTTTTGTTGTTGTTGTTCATTGTAGCTTTTAAATAGTTTTGTTATTTTAGCTTTTAGCTACTGTTTTGTTACATTTAGCTTTAAGTTACTATTTAGTTGTTGCGTATACCTCATATTTTGCTACGTTAAGGATTTAGCTATTATTTTTGCACATTTTGGCTTTTAGCTACTGTTTTTTTTTTTTTTTTGCTTTAGCTCATTTTATTTTTAGCTTCAGTTTTGTTTGTTGATTTAGCTAAGGTTCTGCACTCAAGCGTTAGCTTTTAGCCAATGCTTTGTTCATTTGTTTTCTTAATTTTAGCTTTTAATTGTGAGTTTTCCATTTCAGTTGTCTTTCAAAAGGAGCTGTTTAGCTTTTGATGTCAGTCTGTGTAAAGATCTGCATATCGGGGCTGTTTTTTCAGAGGTTGCACTGACGTTTTGTGTCTTAGACGTTGTTAAACGGTCAAAACTCAGTTCGATTTGTCTTTGGTTGAACTTCAAGTTCGAGCTCTAATCCGAAACTTTAAATTCAAGTGCAAAACACATACTGTATGTCAGGTAATATCTTGCTTTATGTATTTTCTTTTGTATTTGGGAGGTAGAACATGAGCGTTTCATGCAGGTAATTTTACAAATACAATATTAATCTGAATACAAAGACAACCAAACTGATTTTAAAATCATTTGCAACCAAAATAACATTTTCAGGTTGAAGCTTCACCGGTAAAAAACCACTCCAGAGCTTCTGTAGTATTGCACTCGTTTAGATGGTGGCGCCACATTAAAGGTGAAGAATTCTCACAGTTCAGCATGAAAATTACTGACTTTTGTTGTGAACAGATACTATAGCTTCATTATTGTTTAATAAACTGTGTTAATGTTCAACATGCAGAAGTTTAAAAAAGTTATAGCAAAGTTTTAATAGCATTGTAACTCTCATATTTAAAATGCCATACAGGTTAGTATTTTTCAACATTGCCATCATTTTGCATAGATTTTAATGTAATTCAACTTGTATTTGAAAAGTTGTTTGAAAATCATTATAATTCCTAACTAAAATTTACAATAAAGGTTAAGGGTGTAAACAAGAGTAGCTGTTCATTTAGCTTCATTGTGTCACCAACCCTTATAACCTTGTACCACATTACGGGTTTTATCTTAAGGCATTGGGCTTTTTTTTTTGTACAGCTTTTCTAGATGAGGTCCAGGACAGAATTTCAGCTGCAGAGAGGCGCTGCCAGATGTATTCATAGACAGCAGCGCTATTTCTGTCTGCTCGACATGAGACGCTGCCATCAGGCCCACTGTAAATACACTTAAGGGAGTCAGAAAATCGTTTCTAGCTTCTGCAGATGGGTAATACTGTAAATAATACACGTGAGTGTATGTTTGCAGTTGCTTTGTGCCAACACGTTGCATGTGAAAATAAGATTGACACACAAATCTGGAACTTTTCCAACTTTAAAAACTAAAATTCTCTTTTCAACAGAATATTTTTATTCCTTTGACTCCGTGTTTCCTGCACCTGGTGAGTCAGCAGGGGCAGGAACGTTTTGATACTCTTTGCTTCTACTGCACATTGAGCTTCTTTCATTATTATGATCCGCCTATACCACTCTGGAAGAGTTCACCAAAGCCACAGTTTTCTACCTCTCCATCAGGTCACACGTACACATGGGAGGGGGCGCTAAAAGTGAAAGCAGGGCTTTAAAATGGACTTTTTCTTTTGCATATCCATGAGATCATGTTCCATTTATAAACCCTGCTGACAAAAAGGAAGTCTGAGAGGCAATGAGTCATGGAGTAGTGTTGGTCAGTCTTGGAGGGTGCAAGTAAATGCATCACCTTCTTGTAAGGCTAGAAAATAAAGGGAATGTGGATTTATGTAACCGGCATGAATATTTAAAGACTTAACCCAGTAAGCTTCATGCATTTTATGGTTGCAGACATTCTGCAGGAGTCTTTGTTTTTCATTTTCATTTCACAAAAAAACAAAAAGGTGAATTTTTTTATACCACTTGCAGTACTGGAGTAAAATAATAATAATAATAATAATAATAATAATAATAATAATAAAAATAATAATAATAATAATAATAAAAGCATTAATTTGCACAATAATGGTCAGTCACATCATCTGGACAGTCTCTTTTTTGTGGAAAGAT
>JARVLU010001586.1:24912318-24922953 GCA_031762415.1 Simpsonichthys santanae
AGTCCCAAGTAAACTGTTTTCCCCACTAAGCAGTACACTCCTTTAGTGGACCAACCAGTTTGCTGGTGATAAGATGGTTTCTGGGGGCTGTCTGTCCCCCGTAGACTCCTCACAGGCAGGCAGCCACAGCCAAAGTGGTTCAAGGCATCAAAGTTCATGCTCAATCATCCAGGTACAACATCCAATAATGGTCAGTCAGGTCATCTGGACAGTTTCTTTTTTTTTTTTTGTGGGAAGACGTTTCACACTATATCCTGTAAACTGTTTTCCCCACTAAGCTGTACACTCCTTTAGTGGACCTAAGGTACTGCTTAGTGGGGAAAACAGTTTACTGATGAAGCCCTTTGGATAGAGAGCGAAACGTCTTTCCACACAAAAGAAACTGTCCAGATGACCTGACTGATCGTTATTGGATGTTGTACCTGGATGACTGAGCATGAACTTTGACGTCTTAGTTTGCAGTTTTCTTCAGAGATCATTATACAGAGCTGCTCATTTAAGTGTGTAAGAACAGAACAATGATGAATATACTCGTAATAAAAAGCAGCAACTCGCCGATGACTTTTAGTTAAATCCTGGATCCAAAAATGTTGGTCAGCAGAATCAGCAAGGCCTTGTCTTGTATGTGAATGCTCTCTTTGACTTCAACAGACTGTAGTAACAGTTAATGGAAATAAATATTGTCTAACTGTTTGTAATTTGACCGGTGTCTCTTATATTCAAGCGTGAAGACCTCTGTGAAGCAAGAGAAGGGACAGGAGGTGGTCAAACTGAGCCCGATACCCAAAAGAGCCAAACGCACCTATCTGGCAATGGACAAGGACAAAGAAGTTATTGGCTACGTGGTTCCTGTTTTCAGAGCCAAGTGAGTAAGCCTTTGTTGGAGTCAGAGCTGATTGTGGTTATTGACATGAAATACATCTCTCACACCATGTATTTTTGTTTTAATGAAGCCATGACGTGGTCCGGGGTCTGATAGAGACCCACGAGGATGAAGTTACAGAGGAGGGGATTAACTATGTGGCCATGAGGAACCTGTTCGTCAGGGAGGCCAGGGAGGCATTGGAGGTTAGAGTGGAGAAGAAAACAAGAACAAAGCACGTCAGGGAATCTGCAGAACGCCTGGAGATGGACAGGACGGTAATTTTATTTTAGGCATTTGCTTCTATGAACTTATTTGTAAATGATTTGTGTTTTTGTGCTGATTTTCTCTGGGATTATTCTCCTAATTATAGATGGAGGAATGGTCAGAGTTTCGTAAGAAAATGAACCCAGACAGGCTGACTCACCCTCCAGAGTTCATTGTGAAGCCTCGTGGACAGACCGTGTGGGAGGGCAAGACGGTGAGGCTGCACTGCACCGTGGCTGGATGGCCCAAACCGAGGATTGCCTGGTGAGTCTTATCTCAAGCTTCTTAATCCCAGTCTTATCAGAATCGCAAGGAATGGAGGAGTTTACATATCCAGACATCTTGCTCACAAGTGGTGGTAGGATGGATCAACGGAATGGGGCCTCATCTTAAGTAATGAGGGTATTGCGTCGGTCAGTCGTGGTGAAAAAAGAGCAGGCAAAGCTCTCAATTTACCAGTTTAGGTTAGGTTAAGGTTTATTTGTTATATACAGATCAACACAAGGTCAACGATGCAATGAAATGCTCAGGACGAGAAGAACCGTCTCGACTCACCACAAAAACAACAACAAGAAATACCAAAGCATGCAGCAAAAATACAAAAACAATGCACCAAAAGTGAAAAGGAAATACATCTACAGCAGCACGGTGCTATTAGCAGAGTGGTTCTGTTGGCAGTGAGGTTCTCTTAGCAACATGGTCCCGTTAGCACTATGGTCCCATTAGCACCATGGTTCCGTTAGCACCATGGTCCCGTTAGCACCATGGTACTGTTAGAAGTGGTTCTGCTAGCAGCATAGTTCTGTTAGCAGCATGATGGTAATAATGACTACGGCAATGGACGATGACAGCCTTCCAGAACCGGGTCCGGCAGACACAGAACATCCAAGGTTTTCCCGTGGAACTGATCTGTTCCGTAGGATTTGGTCCATGCAGGTAAATGGAGGAACATGGAGACGGCCGCCATGACAGGCCGGAGCCTGAGCCCGAGACTGGAAGGGGGCCAGGAACTGAACCACGATGGCAGGATGGCAAGGCAGCAACGCACAAAACTCCAAAAGTGTGTCGCAGTCATACCCATGGGGCGGGTGTGCAGTGTAGGTGCAAAAAGAGTTAAAACAGAAACAACAGGAACAAAAAAAGAGCGAGTCGAAGCAGAGCTCCCGTCAGTGCTGCCATACTGCGGCGCACGTGACATCGGTCGTCATTTTGTCTACATTCTAACCCTCAGCTAAGGTCATGAGGTTTGGATCATGATCAAAGAACAAGATCCCAGATAGAGGTCACCAAAATGAGCTTCCTTCATGTGGTGGCTGAAGAGCTCCATCATCAGGAGGGAGCTCGGAGTAGAGCTGCTTCTCCTCTGCATTAAAAGGAGTCAGTTGAAGTGGATAGGGCGTTTGATTGGGATGCCTCTTGGACGCCTCCCTTTGGAGGTTTTCTGGGCACGTCCCAGTGGGAAGACGCTCCGGGGAAGACCCAGAACTCAACGGAGAGATTGCGTATCCTTGCTGACCTGTGAATGCCTCGCGCTCCAGGATGGTCTGGAAACTGTCGCTGGGGAGAGGGATGTTCTCTCCTGGACTTGGTGCCACCACTAACCGACTATGGATAAGCAGATGGAGATGGAGAAGAAATTCATGGCTCAGGGTTTCTTGAAGGAATGCATAACGACAGACACCTTTCATTCCAGTTTGAAACTAAAATCATCTTGTGCTGAGAAGAGGGAGAATAAACATTTTGGTCAAAGCTTGTAAATGGCATTTGGGTTGACTACGGTCATTTAGCTATGGTGGCTAACATTAATGAACACATGCAAACGGACACAACTGGTGATATTAATAAGGCTGATGAAAGGGAAGACCCTGAATTTTAAACATAATCTTTCCATTTATTGTTTTCAAGGTACAAAAACAATGTGCTCATTGATGCCAAGGCCCACCCTGAGAAGTTCACAGCTGAAAGCACTTACAACATGCACTCCCTGGAGATCAAGAAGTAGGTAATCAATCACCTCACAAACTGCTGAAATGAACGGCCCAGAAGCGTTCAGTCCTCTGCAGCACATTAAAAGTAAAAGCGCGGTCGATGATTTATTACTTGTTTGGTTTTGTTTTGTAGCTGTGACTTCTTGGACACTGCTCAGTATTACGTCTCTGCTCTCAATGTGAAAGGAGAAGCTTCCTCAGCAGCCACTGTTGTTGTCAAAAGTAGGTAGAGGTCTTTGTTTCCATCAAATACAAATCATGTTAGAAAGGTTGAGGCTCTTCGTAGTATCCAACTCTTGTTCGCAAGTGAAATAGGCATAAAGGAACAGTGTGATGAAAAACATAATTTGCTATTTATTTCTTGGGCTTCATTTACTTGAGGCATTCGTCTCAATTAATGTTATTGATGGATTATTTTTTTCCCTACAGGATTTCAAGATGGTCCAGAAGCAGGTCTATTTGATCCTAAACCACGTGAGGCATTTCTTTTACATTTATGTCCATCATGAAGTGAAAAAATAAGCAAAACTAACGATTTGTCATCCTCATGTAGCATTTAAGAATTTCAAATTGTCACTTGTACTGATGAATTTCTAAAAGGCTTTCATTCAGTTTCAGTCTCATCATCTCTTCAGACTGTATTACGCTTCAACCGAGCAAATCTTTAATGGCGTAGAATCCAGGGGTTCCCAACCCTGGTCCCTGAGGAACACCATCCTGAATGTTTTACTTATTTCTCTGCTCTGAGACACCTGATTTTAATTAATGGGTAATTAACAGGCTTCTGCAGAACACAAGGTAGTAATTAAATCACTGAATCAGGTGTGTTGGAGCAGGGAGACAGCTAAAACATGCAGGATGGTGTTCCTCAAGGACCAAGGTTGGGAACTCCTGAAAGACAGAACTGTAGAAATGAAATTTAGAAACAGATGAATACATTTACTGAGCAGAAAGTTGGTGTTTTCTCTTCATCCTCAGATGGTTTTTGCCCTGAACACGGTGTCACCTTCCAAACAACCATCATTGATAAATTCGATGTGGCTTTTGGCCGTGAAGGAGAAACTTTGAGTCTGGGCTGCACGGTCATCATCTACCCCACTGTGAAAAAATACCAGCCACAGGTTGTGTGGTACAGAAACTGTAAGGAGAAAAATAAATGTGTATTTACCTTTCCAGGTGGGTTAAGCTTGTATTTAACCCTGATTCTGGCATTTTTGATTTATTTCATCAGCTGTCCCCTTGAAGCTCTCTAAATGGGTGCACACGCATTGGTCTGGGGAGCGTGCCATCCTCACCCTTACCCACCTCAACAAGGAAGACGAGGGCATGTACACTCTGCGGGTCAACACAAAATCTGGCTTTGACACCCACTCAGCCTATGTGTTTGTCAGAGGTAAAGTGCGGAATGAATTCATTGCAAAACAAAAATGTTCAGATTTTAATTTTGGTTTTAAAACGTTATCATTGTGAGAGGCTGCTTTGTGATATTTTTAAACAGACACAAGACAGAGGTGGCACTGTTTAATTCTGCTGCATCTATAAGTGACACAGCAGTCGGTGTGAAACGCCTCTGTCATTTTTTTTTGTATCCATTTCTGTCATGTGTTTAAATCAAACTCCTGTTCAACTGTACCATATTTTTCAGACTATAAGGCGCACTGGGTTATAAAGCGCATTAAGAGAAACCAAAACATTTTGACAGATTTCTGAGTGCCGTGCACCACATAAAATTGGTTTGAGGTCAGTAAGCACAACCAGAATTAATATATAAGGTGCTCCGAATTATAAGGCTCACTGTTGATTTTTGAGAAAATTAAAGTATTTTTAGTGCGCCTTATAGTCCAAAAAATATAGTAAGATATAAAGTCATGCATCCCAACTAGTTACAGCGATGCATTCTTGGGTCAGACAATGAAACCCGAGTGTGTAACAGAGATCTGTCAAATTCAAAAACTCCACCATTCAGTTATTGTTGTGCCTTCTGACCTTCTGAGATATGTGGGTTTTGGATCTCACAGATGCTGATGTGGAGGTGGAGGGGGTTCCAGTGGCCCCCCTGGATGTGCACTGCCATGATGTTAATAAGGACTATGTGGTTGTAACTTGGAAGCAGCCAGCGGTGGAGGGCAGCAGCTCCATCCTGGGTTACTACATCGACAGGTTGGTCAGAAAACAACAGCAAAAAATAGCTACAACTCAGTAAATTTGAAAAGTATTGAACTAAAATTCCACTTTTTTTTAATTTTATTTTATTTTTTTACAACTTTGTAATTTCTCAACCTAAGATGATTTTATTATCAAAAAAGGCGGGAATGCTAGGTCTTAAATTTTTCACGCGAAACAGTGAGGCTGGTGGTTTTTTTTTTTTATTTCTCTGTAAAATAACTTGCTTGCAAATGATATTTAAGTTACTAGAAGACTTTCTTCCTTGCAACCGTGATTTAGTTTATATGCAGGCTGGTGTAAAAACTGATAGGTTAAGCTATAATTTATTGCTACTGAAATGTTCAACACTGCAGATGCACTTCCTGTTTGCAGGTGTGAGGTGGGCACTCATCACTGGGCTCAGTGCAATGACGTTCCAGTGAAATACGCCCGCTTCCCTGTAACAGGACTGGTGGAGGGGCGCTCATACGTCTTCAGGGTGCGGGCCTTGAACAACAAGGGAGTCAGCCGTCCATCCCGCATCTCTGAAGCTGTGGTCGCCATGGATCCATCGGACAGAGTTCGACTCCGAGGTTCGAGACACGTTAAGAACCTGCTGAAACATTTCAACAACGCAAACAACTCAGATTTTCTTTGTTTTTACCATCAGCCGGACCCTCAGCACCATGGACCGGGGTGATCAAGTTCACAGAGGAGGACCCCACTGGTTAGAGACCTTTTACCGTTTTATTACTGGTATTGGGTAGAACAAGAATCACATTTAGTTGAAATGGTCAGCTCTGATCAAAAGGATCAAAATCAACCAAAAACAATCATACACTTAAGCTGTGATTTGTTAATTTAAAGATTTTTTACAAGTCATGGTATTCATACTCTGAGACCTTTACCGTATGAAGGCACTATTTCCAAGGAGATCTGCTGCAAACATATTGAAAGGTTCCATACTCCAAACAAAGCAGCTCAGATAATGACAACTAACGTTTTACAGAAGACTTTATGTAGTTTATGACGTTAATATTTTCTGGCATATTTTGTATTCCTGCCATTTTTTCTTTCTCCTGCAGGTACAACAATAATGGAAATGTTTGGCTTTAAGCATAGAACCTATTTATTCACTACTATTATTAATTGAACAGATCTTGGACTTGTTAGAAAAGTGCTAAGGTGTGTGCAGTTAGAGAGGATGTGGAGGTAGTTGGAGTGAGGACAGAGGATGAAGACAACAAAGTGAGATGGAGGAGGAAGACCCTGTGGAGACCCCTGAAGATGAAAAAGAAAAAGAAGAGCTAAGATGTGTCTTTTTATTATTTTATTTTTTTTTAGCAAAGGGACCGTTATGTTAAATAATCTGCTGAATGTTTTTTGGCTCCCATCCAGTAAGTGGTCTGTTGAAACATTATCGACAACCATCTCAAATTTCTCTAATCATTATATTTACCCGCTTCTTCCTTTTCGGGTCGCAGGGGGTCACTGGTGCCCGTCTCCAGCAGTCACTGTATGAGAAAGGCGGGGGACGCCCTGGACAGGTCTCCAGTCCATCACAGGGATACAAAGAGATAAACAAGACAAACAACCATTCAGGGACAATTTAGAGTCAACAATCAGCCTAGCATGCACGTTTCTTGTCTGTGGGAGGAAACGGGAGAAAACCCACACATGCACGGAGAGAACATGCAAACGCCACCCAGAAAGGACCCAGGCCGGGATTCGAACTGGCGACCTTCTCGCTTCGAGGCTACAACTCTACCAACTGCGCCACTGTGCCACTGTGCCACCCCAAATTTCCCTAATAGATTTACTGAATGATTTTTCCAATAGTTTCATTCTGACATGTCGGCCAAATTAAAGATATCAACTTTGTCTTCACAAATGTTTTTAATTGTTGCACAATTTTTTTACCTTCAATATTTGCATAAATAAGTATACTGGGTTAGAAGAAGTCATGATCAGTGTATTTTTTTTTTTTTTTCTACCGCAGTGGGCATTGTTCCTGGAGAGCCGACGGATGTCTTTGTAACGGAGGCGACCAAGAGCTACGTGGTGCTTGCCTGGAAGCCTCCAGTGCAGAGGGGGCATGAAGGAGTCATGTATTACATTGAGAAGGTCAGGGGGGGGTGCAGACCGCCTACATCACTAAATAATGTGCTAATTGATATTTCAAATAATTTTAATATTGTTTTATTTATAAAATAAATAGGATTTGTTTTTAATTTGGTTGTTTTAACCAAAAAAACACACAGGCTAAACATCTAAAGTGATTTGTTCTGCATCACATGATTGACACCTGTAATGTTTGGCTAACATTTACTGCTGATTTAACAACTTTTAACATTAATAAAGACGTCTTATAGTTAAATATTGCCAACAACAAAGGCTTTATCTCTTTCATTTGAATTCCATTTGACTACTTGTATTAATTATGTGCTAATTGTTGTAATAGTGCACGTACCTGTAGGGAGCAGATGTTTAGTGTACGACAGCACTGAGCATAGTTTTAATAATCTTACAACTAAATTAGTCAGTTAAAATAAAACGGGAGACAAAATGCTGGTTAGATTTCTGATATGTTATTTATGCACACGTAATTATTTTTTTTTTATTTCTCTTCCAGTGCATTTCAGGGACGGACACCTGGCAGAGGGTGAACACTGGCATGCCAGTCAAGTCTCCACGCTTTGCACTCTTTGACCTGGCTGAGGGTAAATCCTACAGCTTTCGCGTGCGCTGCTGCAACTCTGCCGGCGTGGGCGAGCCCTCTGAATCCACCAGAGAAATCGTAGTTGGAGATAAACTCGGTGAGCCGGTGCTCGCTCTGCACACGGAGACCCCTGCCTTGGTCATCTGAGGATACGACTTACATTGTGTTTTTATTATTATTGCATTCTATTGTTCACTTCCTGTTAAATAAGTTGGGTTTTATTGTATTTTGAAATCCCTTGCAGACTTGCCCTCACCTCCAGGCAGTCCGGTGGCCACCAGGAACACAGACACCTCTGTGGTTGTCTTCTGGGGGGCTTCAAAGGATGTCAAGCAATTGGTTGGCTACTACATTGAATGCAGTGTGGTTGGCACTGACGTCTGGATGCCTTGCAACAATAAGCCCCTCAAGCAGACCAGGTAGGCAACTTTGAAAACACATTTGCCCTTTTAAAGAAAAAGGTTGTCTTTAATTATTCTGTTGATGCTCATAAATATGATTGTTTTTTATTTTAAAATGCAAAATGAAAAGGCAAAGTAAAACATTCATATGCTGCAGCAGAATAAAAAGATCTTAAAAACTTGTGCACCGATAATAACAATATTTCCATGGATTGAGCAAGTTTAAACACACAACTGCATCTCTTTGTTCTCCTCATTCAGTACAAAAAATCAACAAAAATGGCTGCTGATATGAATAGTTGCTCCAAAATAAAGAGCATTAAGTAAACCATTTGGCATCTAACACTGTTTTAGTTGCCTTAATTTCACTGTGCAGTTTAGACATGTGAAACTAAATCAAACATCCAGTGAAAGCAACATTAGTCGATCAGAGCGAAAGAAGAAATTTTAAAGGAAACAGGTAAAAGGTACAGGTGACAAACTCTGGTTGCTTTTTTCTTTGTGCGCACATTTTAATCTTGCTTTTTCTAAAATATGGATATGAGTTTTTAAAAAAACCTTGTTATAAGTGTACATCTAATAGCATACATGGCGATGCTATGTGCAGTAGGATTTTCTGAAGATGACCAAAGTTGTGTAACTTTAATTCTAAATCTTCACGTGCACTTCCTTCAGAGCAGAATTACACCTTGTTTAGCCCGTGCGATCTTTTATTAAATCCAAACCGTCTGAATTCCTTCCAGATTTGTCTGCCACGGCCTCACCACCGGGCTGAACTACGTGTTCAGGGTGAAGGCGGTGAACGCTGCAGGATACAGCCAGAACTCTGCCAATTCGGATGCTGTGATTGTACAAGCTGCCATCTGTGAGTGCAAATAAATAAATAAATAAAAAACACCTTCATGTTCAAGTTTTCTGCTATATATTCAGTCTAATCACTCAAATAACTCAAACCCCCCAGATAGTTTCAGATAACTGCATATTCCTACTTTTTGTTTTCAACTTTTACCACCTTGCACAACTTTTCTGCAGTATTTTAATATTTTAATACGCTTCAATGTATAATTGAGTTTCTTGAATGCAATATGATGCATGACTTTGCATGAAATAGTTCACAACTAACACTTTATGCAGATGTTTTCTACTGTTTGTCCTTTTCTTGACACATGCAATCAACATTGTAACATGCCTTAGTTTGTGTGTTGGTACTGATTTCTCTTTAAATTGACATTGCTGGAGTTCTGTTTCACTTTTTGATAACTCCTCAGGGGCACATCTTGGTGCATGAGCAAGCTGAAGGCTAAAACAATATGTTCTTAAAGAGCATGATCCTATGGAGGGTCTCGCCCGGCCTTCAGAGATATTCTTGGCATGAACGTTACCCAGTTTTCTGGCCTTGAGAGTGAGTATTTGGAAAGTGTTGCTTGTGTGTGCCGAGCTTGCAGGTGTATCTCCTGCAACCAATTTAACATCATAATAATCCCTGCAAACATCTAACCCACACTTGGTAAAGCCAGGCCACCTGTTTAAGATTATGTTGGAATTTACTGTCATTAAAGAACTCTTCATTAATGCAAATGGTGATCGGCTCACGTTCTCTCTTCACAGCTGTACCTGGGGAACCCACCGGTGTGACCCTGCTGGAGGCTGTCAAGGACTACATGGTGGTGGGTTGGACTGCACCTGAAAACAACGGAGGAGCTGATGTCAGGGGATATTTTGTGGATTACAGGAGCGTGAAGGGAAGTGTTTTTGGAAAATGGCACGAAATGAACCACAAGGCCCTGACCACAACCTCCTACAAGGTCTTTACCCTCACAGAACCATGCATTATGTAGAATGACATCAGTTTTTGGTTTTAGATCAGAAGCATAGCTTTGTATTTGTATACAAAATTTTTCTTTTCATTATTAATTTAATTTTTTATTTTTTATTTTTTATTATTTTTTTTTTTGTTTTAGGCTGAGAACCTGAAGGAAAACGTCTTCTATCAGTTCCAAGTGCGTGCGTTGAACATGGCCGGCGTGAGCAAAGCTTCTCCTCCCAGTAAAGCTCTGGAGTGTAAAGAATGGACCATTACTGTTCCAGGTAAAAAATAAAAAATAAAAAAAGAGAAACACATTGTTGATAATGACTCAAGGGCAGCAGGAGGGTTAGGTTTTGAGCCTTAGGTTTCATCCATCCATCCATCCATCCATTTTCTTTACCCGCTTTGTCCATTTAGGGTCACGGGGGTCGCTGGTGCCCATGTCC
>JARVLU010001586.1:24926443-24937803 GCA_031762415.1 Simpsonichthys santanae
TCCTTTAAATCTTTAGATCTTTTTACAACCTTTGACCACTCCTTTCACATTTTGTTCTGGTTCAGCTGCTTTCAGCTTCCTTGTGCAAATTTCAACTTTTTTCAGCTACTTACGGCTGTTTTTTCATCTGTTTTTGTGATCCTTTCAGGTTCTTTCTGCTAACTACAAAATGTTTGTGCTTCTTTAACTTCTTTATGCTAATTTCAGCTTTCATGCTCCTTTCAGCTTATTTATGCAAGTTTCAGCTTTTTCTTCTGTTTCAGCTACTGTTTAGCTGTTTTATGCTAATTTTAGCTTTTACAGCTAATTCCTTATTTTTTGGCTCTCATTTCACTTTTTCCACCTAATTCAGCAAAAATTGTGCTCTCTCCACTTCTGATAATTCAAGCTTCTTTATGAAAATTGTTGCTACTTTTCACCTGTTTTTTTTTTCTTCTAATTTCTGCTCTTTTTCAGATAATATCCACTTTTAGTGTTAATTTCTGCTTCTTTCAGTCTAATTGGGTAAACACTTTATTTCTGACTTCTTCTGGAAATCAAAGCTTGGTCTATGGTTTCAGCTACTTTTTATAGCATTTTAGCATCTTTCAGTTAATTTCAGCTGTTTTCAGATAAATTCAAATTTTTTGTGGTAATTTATGTTACTTTCATCCTTATTACCTTCTTTCTGCTAATTTCAGCTGCTTTTAGCTTTTTACTTCTAGTTTCAGCTTTTTCAGCTACTTTCTAGCTATTTTGGGCAAAATTTAGTTTTTTCAACTAATTCCACTTTTATTTATTTATTTGATCATTTCAGCTCCTTCCACTTCCTCCTGATTTTCTAAGGTTCTTTCTGCCTTTTCAGCTACTTTGCAGCAATTTTCTTTTGCTAATTTTAGCTATTTTTTTTTTGCTAATTTCATCATTCTTTTGATAATTTCTGCTTACTTAAATCTAATTTAGCAAATATGTGTTATTTCTGCTTTCTTCTGCTAACTTAGGCTTGTTCAATTTCAGCTACATTTTAGCATGTTTTTAGCTAATTTCATCAGTTTTTCAGCAAGTTCTTCAGCAATAAGCATTCACACTGCATTTTCACAGGAAATGCAATTTCTCTAGTTCCTTTTGCCTTCTTATTCATTCATTCATTTATTTATGTATTTACATTATGCAGCAGTAAAAATTGTTTATCTGGTATTCAAAAAGTATTCTGTACTTGTTCAGAATTCAGGGAGCTTCAAAAGAAATCGGAGTTCGAGCATGCAGAGTGGGTCAGGAAACAAGGTAACATCTTGTTTCACCTCCATCACATAAAGTTCAGCGCTCAGCACATTAGCATGTTTCTCTGATTATGTTCTGATTGCTTTCCACAGGTCCTCATTTTGTTGAGTACCTTGACTTTAGTGTTACTCAAGAATGTGACGTGCTGTTGAAGTGCAAGGTAAAAGGAATGGAACTGTAAATAAACAGCTTTTTCTATTATTCCATCATCATTCAGGCGACGCAACGTAATCTCTTCCTTCTTTTGCAGATTGGAAATATCAGACCCGAGACCGAGATCATTTGGTCCAAGGACTCCATTGAGATTGCAGAGGATGATGAGGATGCTAAGAAAATTGAGAAAAAGGATTGTGAGCTGACCTTTAATATTGGAAAGGTCAGTCTGTTAGGAGGCTGTTCTTTGTGAGGATACTTCAGAGTACAAAGCTAAAATCAATAGTGATGCAGCTACGCTTTCATTGTAAATCTTGACTAGATGCCATGCTGCCACCCATTTCGTTCTGACATACAGAATCACGTTTATATATGCTTTTTAAAGATTTAACCGTCCTGAGTTCATCTGTCTAATTCACAGTGGATTTTTAAACAAGAGCAAAAGAAAGAAAAAGGAGGGAAAAAACCATCTGCAAAGGACGTTCCCCCGCTGCCAAGACCTAAAGTTCGGACATAATCTTTCTGCCATAAGTTCACGCCTAATGCCTCCATGTGTCCTCCTTGTCTTACCTTTTCCATGTTCCTCTCTGTTCTTTCATGAATTTAACGCCTGCAGCATCACGGGCGGGAGAAAAGCTTGACTTTTCGGTTTAATTGGTCTCCGTCTGGCTATTCTGCTGTCTGCTGACTGTCCCAAGAATGATACTGTGTCCCCATCATTTAATGAAGATGGGAATTCATTATTGTCTCAAGGATACTTATGCGACTTTTTCTCTGCACCCTTAGATCTCCAAGCAGGACGCAGGTTTTTACGAGGTCTTCCTGAGAGACGACAGAGGGAAAGATAAGAGCGCCTTTAATTTGACGGATGCAGGTGAAGTCTCTCCTGTGGATTTCCTGAACAGAAAATGAGACGGAAAAGTGATTTTAAAGTTTCATGAAACACGTATTTTCAAATTTCACGCTGATTAAAAGTGTTTTTATGTTGTTTCCCTCAGGATACCAAGCTGTAATGAACGAGCTGTTTAGAGTTATTGGTGAGTCCAATTCAGCATAACCAAGATGCTTTTATGAGCAGAAATACGACAGACTTTACGTGAAATGTTCCTATATTTTATTGAATACTGTATATCAGAGTTTACGATTTCCTCCAGATGTAACTTGTTGCTGTTGTTTTCATCACAGCCAACTCCTCCAGTGAAATCCGAGTTACAAGTACTGAAAGTGGCATTGTCCTCTCATCTGCGGTCACATATTATGACCAGAACCTGCGTGTTGGCTGGCTTCACAAGTATGAACAATTCACGACAGACATACATTCGACATTCTTTTAAAACTTTTGGTCTCAATTATCAGGAAATACACATATTTTTACAAACACTGACACACACACAAAAAAAAAATTGTATACAGTATACAAATTTTATGGCAGTAACACATCTCAAAGAATGTGGAACAGGGGCACCAAAAAGCTGTAAAAGTACCGTATTTTTCAGACTATAAGGCGCATTAAGCGAAACAAAACAGTCAGATAAGTCAAACTTTATTCAACTCATTCACAATATTGGTTTGAGGTCAGTAAGCACAACCATAATTAATACATAAGGCACACTAGATTATAAGGCTCACTGTCAATTTTTGAGAAAACTAAAGGATTTTAAGTGCGCCTTATAGTCTGAAAAATACGGTAAGTGGTACGAATAATAAACAGCTGGAAGAGCATTTAGTAAACAGATTAAGTGACAACTAATTAGAGGACTGGATACAAAATGAGCATTTTAGATCAGAGTCTCTCAGAAATAAAGATGTGCATGTGTTCAGCCGTTTGTAAAGAAAACATTTCTTAAAATTAAAACATTCTGGAAGACTTTTAAAACCCCATCATCTTGAGTTCATTACATCATCAAAAGATTTCAAGAACTTGGACAAACCTATGTTTGCAAAGAACAATGACAAACAGTATTGGATGTTGGTGACCTTCAGGCCCTCAGACATGTCATTATAAACAAGTCAGATTCTGTTCTGGACATCACTGCATGGGTTCAGGAACACTTCTACTAACCATGGTTTGTAAATATAAAATACACGAACACTCATGCAAGGATAAAGTCAAATTTCGTCCTGAAATGCTGCCGTCTTCTTTGGGCCAAAGCTTATTTAAAATGGGTCGATGCAAAGTGGAAAACTGTTTTTATTTTAGGAAACCACAAGGACCACATGTGTCAAACTCAAGGCCCTGGGGCCAAACCTGGTCCTTGTTAACATCTTTTCAGGCCCCCCAGAATGATATTTTAAATATGAAATATTTTTATCGCATCTCATTTGGCCTAAATAAACTAATAAATACTTCAAGTTGTGCAGACTTGTCTTGACAGTTGGCCAACTTTGAAGCCAGATAAAAGTTTGTATTTTTCAGTAATCTTTCATTTTGATGTGGAAAGAGAACAAACAAATTATAGTGATAAACCAAGACGACATATCAGGGTTCTGACATGAGTTAATGTTTCAGCTAAAATTGCTCCATGGCTTGAACCAAGTTTTTAATTTGGCCCCCTTTTTGTAACGAGTTTGACACATCCAGCCAGTTATGAGCACTCTGTTCAGAATCGTGTCCTTTTAAATGGATGTTGTTCATTAGTGCTTATGGCGTGGGCAGCTTTCACATCTGGAAAGAGAAGAGAAGTATAAACAGGCTTTTGAACAATGTATGCTCTTGTCCAGCAAACAAATTCAGCAAAGAACCCCCAGGACTGTTAAACAACTAGAGTCCTGCATCAGACAAGAATGAGAAACTTCCCTCCCGTTCCTCCAACAACTGATCTCATTATGTCCTACACCAGGGGTGTCCAAACATTTTCACATGCGGGCCAAAACCTTGAAGATGAAAGGAGGCACGAGCCACAAACATGTGAACTAAAATAATAATAAAACATTAAAAACATTAGAAGCTTCATAAAAATTAGTCTTTTATCAATTTTTATTTTATTTTATTGATTTATTGCCAAAGGATTGTATTAAACTTAATATTGCTCATTTTGAGACTTTTTAATCCGTTTTGCTGTTAAACAGCATGATGGCTCAGTTTGCATGTTCTTCTCGTGCTTGCGTGGGTTTTCTCCGGGTACTCCGGTTTCCTCCCACAGAGCAAAAACATGCATGTTAGGCTGACTGGTGACTCTAAATTGTCTCTAGGTGTGAGTGAGAGTGTGAATGGTTGTTTGTCTCTAGGTGGCCCTGTGATGGACATGCGACCCGTCCAGGTACCCCACCCCTCGCACAGTGATTGTTGGACATGGGTGATGTGACCCAAAAATGGAAGAAGTGTGTAAAAGATAATGAATGGATGGATGGATCTTAATGGGATTTGCCAGGTCAAATAAAGGTTAATAAATAAATTACCGGTATACAAAAGAATGATAATTAAATTAATCTCAAGCCAACGGACCAAAATTATACCAAACTTAAACTGCAAATGTGGGCCGCACAAAATCATGCCAAGGGACACAAATGGCTCCTGGGCCGCACTTTGGACACCCCTGTCCTACACCTTCTAAAGAAAAGTAAAAAAAAATAAAAATAATAATAATAATAACAAGTGGACTTCTATTCTGAAGCTGAAGATGTTTTGATTCCTATCCAGGAGGCTTTATCAGTTCTGCAGAATAGACTGGAGCTACTCACCCCACACAATGGAGGCTTGTTAGGCTCTTTGTTAGCCTGGCTCACGACGAGAGAGACGTTTTGGTCACCTGCATGAAGGTGTCAATTGGAGTCCTATAGACGTTTACAGTTTTTCTTATAAAATAAATAAAGAGGAAGGTTTTACATTTGTGAAAGCCCTGTCTCCATTTTTTTCTAGACAAGCTGCTGCCATAAAAATCCGTTGAGACAATTTGCATATTACTGAATGACTTTTTGATGTAAATTTTAAACAACGCCCCATCGTTTTTAGAAACGTATACATTTACTTTTTGGCTGCATTATACCTAACAGCTTGGAAAAAATTAGGTTTCAATAAAAATACCATTTATACAATATTTTAATGTAAATAATGAAAACAGTTCTCTGATGCAGACCACAATGCTTCTGATCCTACTTGATCTCATGCACTCTCAATTTCTTCACCAGAGACGGCAAGATCGCCGCCTCAGAGAGAGTCAAGTCTGGTGTCACAGGAGAGGAGCTTTGGCTAAAGATCAATGAACCCACTGAAAAGGACAAGGGCAAATACACCATGGATATCTTTGATGGCAAGGACAGCGTAAAGAGAGTCTTGGAACTGACTGGAAAGGGTGGGTGGAAAATAATAACTTAAAGATGACGGTTAAAATGAAGAACATCCTCTTAAATGCGGATGTTTTTGTGCTGGTCCACCCAAAATTTAATAATTGATTTGTTCTGCTGCAGTTTGGGAGAATGCATTTGAAGAATTCCAAAGACTTAAGTGAGTAAACAAATTCATCTACGTTTGTTCGTGCAATATTTCGGTCTTAGAGGATGTTTACATGAATAAATGGCTGAAGTTGTCCCAAACTTAGAATAGACACTATGTACTGTTTTTGTGAGCTCTTTCAGAGGCAGTCAGAATACATTTCCTAGTATTGTATAACACAAATAACCAACATACCATTTTTAGATGCCCCTGACAATCTCTTGTCTTGTTCTTTCCGTAGGGCGGCAGCAATCGCAGAGAGAAGTGAGTGGGTGTTTCTTAGTTTTCTTCCTGGATACAGAGCTTTTTTTTTTAAAACAATGCAATCTTTTCAGGAAATAGTTTATTATAAATCTGGTTTCTGTGACTTTAAATATGTACAACCCGAGATCTCATAATAGAAAAGCATTTTTTTATTATTAATTAAATAATAGAACAGTGAACTTGCAGCTAAGGCTTCACATTGATTCCCTTACCATGTCAAAAGTGCAAGGTAGGTGAATTGTCAACAAGCGAATTCTCGTGTTCTTGGCTCACTCCCGTATTTCTTGTTTAGACCGGGCTCGTGTTGTTGGAGGCTTGCCAGATGTGGTTGCAATCCAAGAGGGCAAGGTAAATCAAATTTTTACTCTCTGCTAGTACATTGTGTCAATCTCTCAACCTCTGTTTGTTATCGTATCATTCCTTTAACTCAGTGGTTCCCAACCCTGGTCCTTGAGGAACACCATCCTGCATGTTTAAGTTGTTGATTAACAGGCTTCTGTAGAACATGACAAAATAACTAAATTTCTGAGTGAGGTGTGTCGGAGCAGAGAAACAACTAAAATGTGCAGGACGGTGTTCCTCAAGGACCAGGGTTGGGAACCCCTGAGAAGTCTAATGCATTCATTTGTGAAATCAGCATTTGTGTTACACACATACATCCCCTTAAAACCTCCTTTTCCATGTCCTCAGTCCCTGAACCTGACTGGCAACGTGTGGGGTGAGCCTGTACCCGAGGTGAGCTGGACGAAGAACGAGAAGGAGCTGTCATCCGACGAGCGCTACAAACTCAAGTTCGAGCACGGCAAGTTCGCCAGCATCACGATCGCTGCCGTCACCACGGCCGACTCTGGCAAATACGCTCTGGTGGTGAAGAACAAGTATGGCACGGAGGCTGGAGAGTTCACTGTTAGTGTGTACAACCCTGAAGAAGAGGAGAGCAAAGAGGAGAAGAAAGACTAAAGGATGACAACAGTTTAGTTTAAAAAAAGAGGGGTGGGGGTTGTCTCCAGTTTTACCCTGCAATAAAGAAGTTAAATAAACCTTAAATACAGCAGCATTCTCCTGCTTCTTTCATGTGCTGTGCCGAAGAGCTTTTAACATTGTTAATACGAAGAACATAATCAGATGCTGGACAAATACTTTTGTGCTTTTTGTTATTTGACATGCGTTCAGGCTCTTGTGGCCTTATCAGTTCATGTACATGAGTTGAATACTAATCTTTTCTTTGAAAACAGCTCAAAGGCCAACAAATGCTGTCTTCTTATCATAATAAAGTATTATATTTAGCTAACCTTTGACCTTTGGAGTCAGGATTTTGTAAGTGTTTGTAGTCTTTCCAACACTTTGTAGATTAGGTAATAAACAGTAATGATGTGTAAAGTACGGTAGTACTGTAACAATTTATATAAGGGCTCGCAGACATGGCTCCCAGTACATACGTACAATAGCTGTGTGAAAAATGCAGGCATGAAATGAACTTTCTAAAGCCTTTTTTTAAACATGTGCCATGATTCATTGTCAAAATGCTGCATAGAAAGAGTGGGGAATGTAGAATTTCAGGTACAATAAATGGAAAGCGTTTGCCCTGTAGCATTTATTTTCTGGCTAGGTAAAAGCAAGTTAAACATCCTGTTTGGTTGTAAGGTTCCCCTTAGCTGCAGGTGGTTTGGGGAGATTTTTAAATGTCTTGCTGTCAGTCCCAGAAAACAAGCTTTGGTCTAAGATTTAAATGTTGGAGGACAAATTGTGTCCTCTTTATTTCTGGGTCCATTAATTTGATGTTCAAAGTGGAAACACAAACTTAATGATTAAATCTTTTTTTTTTTTTTTTTTCAGTTAGAATTTATTTAATATTGTGCCAGAATTTTTATGTTTATTTATATAACTATTTTGTCTAAATTAAGACATTTTAAGAATAAGGTAAGGAAGTTATATTGAAATAAAAAAGAAATGGGTGGTTTGATGCTTTTCTGGTTTTTAATGTCACCCAGCAATTTATTTATACCAGAAATATGTCATGCAGCGTATTTCAAAAAGATACACAACCAACCAAAATAAAATATTGATGGAGGAAAAATAAAATAAAGTACAACGACAACATGGCCAAAATAAAGATGACCACAAAATCACACTGGAGCAGATGGTGGGGGTTAGGTTAGGGGCCTTGCTCAGGGGCCCAGAGTGGGGAGGCAGGTGTGGGTGTTTCACCTTGTTTCCACCCACATTATGTGATGATGTCGGTACTGGGGCTTGAACCATTGATCTTCCGATCGCAAGCCCACCATCTTTAACCTCTGCACCACCACTCCACAAAACAACAAATGAAAACAAATTAAATCTCCTACATTAAATGAGCACTTGGAGCTATAAATATATGAAGCACAAAGCAAACAGAAAAAACAAACAAACAAACAATAAAATCAAGATAAAATTAAAACCTGTCGACAAAAGAGTGAAATAATGAGTTTAAGCACAGAATGGCATTAGAGGTCACAAAAAATATGCTGAACAACAATAATCAGGTGCATCTCCATAATATAAATATCAGGAAAATAGGGAAAGTAGCATTCTGAACTAAAAGAACCACAAGGCTTTAGCAAATGCAAGCGATAAATTAAAAATACAGTACTGTATTGGTAAAAGTTTGAAGTTTTCAGGTGGCTGACATATTTGTGAGCGAGTAGGTCACGTGACCACTCTAGACTTAACTGTTAGGATTCGGAACGCAGTCACGTGAAATGTAACGTAGCGTTTCAATATCGTATTTCCCCTGAATTGTTTATACATATATTTTAGACTGCGTGAAGAATTCATTTATTACAGGGACATTGAGCCACCCAGGCGGCTGTGTGGGTGCTCCGCCACTGTGCGGCTCTCCGTCTCATCAGCAGCCAGGCAGCCGAGCTACAACACCAGTCGGTCACGGTGGTCCAGGCAGGGACACGTCAGGAGGCTTCAGAGGAGTTTCACAGACTAGATTATGGGGACTCGCTGAAGAAGACCGTTCACCCTACTTCATTAGGCAGCTTTCCACTGAAGTAACCGAAAGGTAAAGGGGGTATTGAAAAGATGTGTTCAATTTGTCTAATCCGTCCGCATCTGCCTAATCGTGTCTCTGGATTTACCATCGGCTAATGTTAGCTAGCATGCAAGCTGGCTAACATTTTAGCCTCGGTGGTGTTAGCTGAGGAGCGAAGATATCGGATAGGAAACTTATCCGTCGCATTTTTTGAATGGACATATCAGGTGTATGAATGTCTTAATGGCTGCCTTGCTCGTTGACGTTTCATTGTTTGGCGGTTATCGGTACCGTCAGTCTAACCGAGCTAGCTGGCAGAGCTAGCCGAGCCCCTCTTTCATCTGTCCGCGGTTTTCCATTTAATTATCAAGACTTGAACGTGTTCAGCTGACGAACACTGTTGATCTACACAGTCATTTAGTTTTCATTTTTAATCTTTCCGCCACGAGAAGTTTCGAACTGGTGACGTGAAGGGATTTTACTCTCGTGTGATGTCTCAAACTTTTTTTAATTTTTTTTTTCCTTCATTTTTTGCTTAAAGAGCTTATTTATTGTTAGAACTAGCAGCCAGGAGCTGTCGTGAAGGGCAGACTTCAGACCAACCAGCCTGTAAGTGAGTTGTCTTGGTTAATACAAGAAAACGACTTTTGTTTGAACTGAACAGTTGTGTATTCGAAGTTTGTAATCCAGGATTTCCAGTCATTTAAAAACCATTTTAAAGCTGATTTTTTTTTTTACATGTACCTGTGTAGTGCATTAAGCACATTAGCGCCTTAAAATAAGCTTCTAAATGTACTTTTTTAATTGCTCATTGCAGTATTTTTGCTTAAAACTTTGGAATTAAGTGTTTGTATCAACCCTGCCTGTCCATGAACCACTGGACAGATTGTAATGAAAATGTAGAACGTAATTTGTTTGTCAGTCAAGCCAATTGAATGTATGGCTGCCATGGCTAATCAACATTAGCCACACAAAAAATAACTTTAATTCTGTCATTTTTTACAATTTCAACTAAAACTTGTTGTGCGAGAGGTGTTTTTTTTTTTTTTTTTAAATATCTTGAGATCTAGACCCTTAACTACTGGCATCAACCTTGTATGTGAACCACGTGATAAAAAAACAAACTCATAATACTCTTTATAGCTGTACCTCTACAAGCCATTAACTTTTGGACCCAATCCGGTTCAACATGGTCTCCATAGCTGATGGAAATTAGTCAACACAGAAATGGCCATACTTAAGTTGCTAACAGACCACACAAGAGCTCATAATTTTGCAGGAGCGTGCACAAAGTCATTTACAAGATTTGACCCAGTCTGTTTTAACTCTGTCATCTTTCAACATACAATGGTCTCAGTTTAATTTTTGACATGTAAGTGATATGCATTCCTTCAAGGAGTGCTTGGTCATTCATTATTAAAATAGATTTAATGCAATGATTTACCACTGAATCCCTTTGATGTTTTGGTTAATTGTGGACATATTTATTATTTATTAAAAGTTGCCTCAAACCCATTAGTGTATTAAGCTGATAATAATCACATATCTCAGTGAGTTAGGAACCTCCACTCCCCAAAAATATACAGAACTAATTTTTTTTAAATATAATTTTTGTGTTTTTTATTAATCGTCATAATCAGTGTGCTCAAATCTTTACTGCTGGCAGACCCTTGATAAAGTTTGATAAGCCGTACCTACCTGTGTTTGCCAGGTATATTTCCATCTGTGTTTCTCAATCTTGTTCCTCAGGGCATGCTTTCTTGCATATTTTATAGTTATTTGCTTTAACACCTGATTCACAAGAATCAGATAACTCCTCAGTGTGTCAGAAGTTTTGCAGAGGCCTATTAACGTGTATTAAAGCAGGGTAACGTATAAAATGAGCAGAACTGTGCACCACCGCAACTAGGATTGGGAAATACTGGTTTAAATAAATGACATTAAAAAAAAAAAATGAAATGACAAGGCGTTGTGCAATCTGTCCACTCATTGAGCTTCCTGAGGAGGAGTTGGGCAAGAGTTGAATTTAAAGCTATTCCCTAAAGTAACTTTTATATTTGTGTCTCGGCTAAAAGACTCGTGGTTGAGACAGTGAGATGTACATAAATTTAAAAAGGGGTTAAATATCTATCTAATAGACTAAAACCTATTTTCTCTCATATGAGGCCAGAATTGTTCATGTGCCAGAGTAAACATTTGGACTTTGACCATTTCTGCTTTGTGAATCATCAC
>JARVLU010001586.1:24958218-24974696 GCA_031762415.1 Simpsonichthys santanae
CCCCCCCCCCCCCCCCCCCCACACACACACACAAACACACACACAAAAAGGCAAAAACGGTTTAGAAAAGTCTAAACAATTCAATCAAGGGGAAACCGCCACACCACCACGTTGCCCTTGTCGACAACCTCATAGCGCATTTCAGCTGGGTTGGTCAAGATACATGTCAACAAAGAAAAACAAAAGTAAAACCATAATTATTAAAAATGACTTGAAACATAAAAGTAAAAAAATAATTTAAATAATTTAAAGCATATATTTTTTTATACATCCGTTTCATGAGCCTTGACAGAAGCTTACATAGTGTCTCATATTGCAGATATGCAGCTGTGCTATCAGTCTAAATGTCGTAGACTACCTCTTAGTTTTTGCATTTAGTTAACTCATGTATGACAAGACACTACTTTTAAACTAAACCTATGACTGATTTGTTTTTCATCCTTGTCCGTCAGTATATCCAGGACGATGACAAGATCAAAATTACATCTTGAACAAACTCCCCAAGAACATTTACAAGAGACCAGAGTGTAATGAGTTGGTTATGGAGCAGCTGTCTCCCAGCCACGCCCATTTTAACAGTACATCTAAATAAAATTAAAAAAATTAAATGGTCTATGGAAAACCTGGTGAACTTTTATTTAAGACAACTTTCGAAGACTACAAGAATGTTGGGATACTTGGAAACAGAATATAAAAATGAGAAATTAAGGTGTACAAACTTGTGCTTGTGTTGACTGCAGTATTTCTTTCTACTGGCCCTACAGATGTTTCTCCTTCCAGGCTGTTCTTCACATGTGGCTTTTGGTTGGAGAAACAAACTCAATTGTTGCCTTAGATTGGGTGGGTGGGTGGTGGGGGGGTCTTCTTTACCTTCAAGATAATCCTAAAGTCTTTCTTGTCAGAGACCACTTTCCTAATACTTCTTACCCCAAAATACTCCCTCTGCACTTCCTTTAAATCTTTGTACTGAATCTAAATCTGTTGTTTATTTTTTTTTTTGCGATAGAAACATTTACGGTTTGTCATTTGTTGATCTTTCTGTCCACAGTTATGGGAGACTCAGTGAGCTGGTGGAGCATGTGTTTCCTTTGTTGAGTAAAGAGCAAAACGAGGCCTTTGTGATGCCGGAGTACAGCTCCTTCTGTTACTGGAGACAGCCGCTACCAGAGATCAACCCTGATGAGCTGCTCTGACTCAGTTTGTGGAATCAACCAAGTATGAATCTGTAATGCATCTCTTGAGCACATGTGGACTGGGACCCATAGCACTTAGGTACACACAGCTCTGCAGTAAGTCTGACACAGAAACAGGGTTACAAGAACATGAGAAACCTTGAAAATTGTAAAACTAAAATACTCTGTAAAGAATGTTCCTCTAGGAGACAGTGGACACAGCATACAAATGTTGGGTTGCCACTGCAGTGACCATTCTATTTAGTACAGAGATCTAGTCTGTCTGACCTTGATTGAAATGAACATTTCCTTTGTACAAGTTTCTGTCGAGCAGAATGATTGTATTAACCATCAGGGGAGACACAGAAGCACCCTGTGAGGTGCTACATTTTGAGTTGAACAGAAGATGTCTTGTATTTTACTTTAACACATTTCCTAAACACCTCCAAAGAAGTGAAACATGATGGCTTGCTGTTAATTATGACAGGAAAGGCAGTTAACATCAGATGGAAGTGAAGTTACATGTACGTTTGCCAAAAATGAAAGTATTCACCCCTTAATTACTTAGAAGTAGCCATGAAGCTTACCGGTATACACTTGTTTGTTTCCAGGAGCCTAATGTAGCAAAGCAGCCCAAGAAGTTCAGTTCTAGCTGGCATCCTTGATGGTGGAACCATTTTTTACAGGCTCACTTATGGGTTTTGAACTGCATACACAATGAGTCATATGTTTTGCTTTATTATTTTTTGGTTGTTTTTTTTTTTTTTTTTTTTTTTAAAGATGCATATGCCCAGAATGTGATTGTCCACACTTAGCTGTGACTTGTGGATAAAACAAAGCAGCTTCCTAGTTTTTTGTTTAGCTGATGGTTTGACATGTTGACAACGCAGTCATTATTTATAATTGAAATACTAATGATTTCTATCTTAAAGCCTTTGCTTCTCTTCAAAAGTAACTTACTACCAGTCTATTGGGGAAATACTTATATTTTGTGTAGTTGGACTTATTAACATGCACTTCACAGGGCATTGTACAATCCTTCTTTCATCATACCTTCTACAAGTCGTTTTTGTTTGACAGTGGATCTTTTAAAATGTACGGCACATACAAAATCCCTGACCTCAGAATCCACCGCTTTAGTATTAAAACGTGTGTAAGGTGACGTTTGAGATGCACCTGCAGAAATAAACAGATCTGGAAAGAGCGTAAAATGAAGGATTTTCATTTGGAAGGTCCTCTGTTGAAAAAACTAATGTGTGCGTGTGTGCATACTGTACCTAATCACTGCTGCTGTTTGGGTGATGGTTTCCTGCACCTCTTCTTCTTTTTGACCCCTCAGTGGCTTTACTGAGACTTGTTTGGAGCACTTTGTGTAAGCTGCACACCCTGAGATGCAGCCTTAAAGCCGAGCACACCTTGCACCCCCATGCACTTCACTGACAGTCTTGGAAGACAATTGATCAAATTATGCAATTATTGCAGGATGAATAGCTCTAGTCTGACCTTTATGTCTTATCAGTTTTATTTTAAATATGTCCAGATGAGTGACGGTAGTATCGCCGCACGATAGCTTCAGTAAGTGCGTTGGTGCATTTTTATTTGCACGAGAGAAGGCAAAGACTGATTGTGTGCCTCGGCTAAATAAAGGAAGAGAAATTAGTTCTCGTTCGGGACATAAACAGGAAATGCTCGACTCTGTTCAGGAAGCTTTTTGAAGCACTGCCTTGGCATTTACGTATGACTTCGGAAATGATTCACCAACATAGATTACATCTCCCACACGGGTGCAACGTGATAAGATGTGCTTAAGACTGAATAAGTACGAGCGAGCAGCGCCAGTCAATGGGGGGGATAAAGCACAATGTATAATGACAGCTACTTCTAGTTTATCTCTTTTAGTTCTTTCAGTCCAGTTGAGGCATTTGTTCTGCTGATTTGTGGATTAAGATGTACGTTTTGCTTTGCTTGCTTGACTTGTTCTCTACAAAGTTTGAAGTTCGATAGATTTATCTTATAATTAACAACAAATTTCCTTCTTTCTATGAAAGTAAAGCATCTTGTGTGAACAACTCACACTACATCCTCTATATACCCTTGAATATTTGGTATGTTCTCACTCAACTGCTGTGGAAAATGATCTAGCAAATGTACCGATCATCACATTTTCCTGTCTTGTTGCCTTTTTTGTTTGTTCGTTTTAAAAACTATATGATCTATTGTGGGACTGTGTTCTGTTTGGATGTAACACTTGCCATTTGATTGTGTGTGACAAATAGAAATACCTTGCATGTATGCTGTTTGATTTGTATAAACATGTAGTTATGAATATGTTAAAAGAAAGTCCCATTATGAGAAGTAAAGGAAAACGGGCCTAATGAAGCTAGCAAAATGTGGCTTGTGGTCTTATTTGTATTAAATTTCTAACTGAATACATTTGGGTCTGCCTCTCTTTTCAGTTCAAGTCAAAGTCAAGAAGTTCAACAGTAACCACAGGCTCATGGAGTAACTTGTACCCCGGTGTTTGATTTCAAGGAACAATGCATTAATGAGGTTATTGCAGTGGAAAATTCCTCAGCTTGTTTCGAGTTTCACCTTAAATATCACAAATATTTAAGAAAACGGGATTTTCAAATGAGTTTTAAACTTTATTTTCGCTTTTCAATGAAAGAAACAGAGAAAATAGTTTTAAATCCCTTTTGGATATTATTTTTTTTTCTTAGAAATTTCAGGAGTGAGAAGGAAAAGTTTCCCTCCACACCCACTTTATGTAATGGCCCATTTGGGGGTTCTGCCTGCCAACCTTCGAGTCTCAGACACAGGCCAAGTTTGCAACTTTAATAAAAATCAAAAAAATCTTCCATCTTTATTTTTTTTCTGCATCAATCCTTTACTGTAGGCCTGTCGTGATAAACAATAAATCAATTAATTGCATGATAAATGAAAAATATCGACCTTGTTTTAATTTATTGGCTTAGTGTCTTTCTATTGAAGACACTGAATGACAAAAGGCTCAACTCTGGTGCTCTTCACTGACTCCTCCCTTTCTCTTTTCTCTTTAAAATCTGTTTCAAACTTCCAAATTGTGCTTGGATTGTTAAAAGCAGCTAAGCTGAGAAGCTAACTTTAGCTCACAGGCAGACCTCGGGGAAAAAAAAAAAAAACTATTGTCAAAGCTCCAAAATTCACGGTTGAAACCCATGCATTTGTCTAAAAAGTTGTTCTTCTCTGTAAAAAGAAGCTGAGGACTTTACAGATTTTTTTAAATTAAAAGCTTTGTGTGAAAAATGCTATGCTAAAGAGCTCAAATCACACCGAGCGTCCGCCATTTTGAGAACCGAAAAGCAGGAAGGAGAGACAGCCCATGTCACGTCAAGGGGCCTCCTTGCCATTTTTCTTAACCTGCTAATCACTCCCTCACTATCCATCCTTCAGTTCAAACAGTCATACTGATATACAGCAGTCAAGAAAAGGTACTACTCACAAAACAAATTACCAATAATTCTTAAATTTGACAACAATTACTAATTACTGTCAAGTTTCAAACAATACTATCGTTTATCACAATAATGTTTGAGACAATTAATTGCCCAGCAAAATTTATCGTGATGGGCCTAGGTTTATACATTCTGTGCGTGCACAGCAAGAGAACATGCACTCTCATTTTAAGTGTTATATCACAGTTTATTTCCTGACCAGTATAAAAGTCCACCAGTGGTTGATTGTAATATAAAATGGAAGTTTAGGAAAACTGCTAAAATCAGATGGCTGTTTCTGTATTTAATTGCAAATTTAAATCCCTTCTACACAGTCATTTACAACACATACAAAAAAATAAAATAAAATCAGTGTAATGATCAAATATATTAGATGCAAACCCTGCCTGTCGCATTCAGCCGCCTTCAAATCTCAACGTAATAGCTTTTTAAATGAACCTGTAATAGAATCTTCAGAGTGCCGTTGCATGTTCAATAGCGAAATCACATCAAATCAGTGGAAAAATACGTTTTCTGCAACATTCAGTCCAAGAATCTGGCAACAATTTTAGTCCTCGCTGCTGAAGTTCGGCTGAGCTCCAGCTAGCTCCTGGCCTGCGGTCCATACAGGAAGATGGCGTTGAAGGTGGACAGGATTTCCCCGGTCATGGTTGTGGCCAGCTGGCCTCGGGTCCTCACCAGACTGACCCGATCTCCTTTCCTCAGCGGCAGAATCAGACTAAAGGACGCCGTGCCTCCGCAGCTGCAGGTGCCATGAGCTGGGGCCCCCTGCTGATGATCCAACGGGCCGGCTGAGCTCTGGAGCCTGTGCACGCTGCGGTTGGACACCAACAGCACCGCCTCGATTCTGTCCCCCTGCTTCGCACTTAGCAAGCCTGCGATCAAATATCGGCCGTTGCGTGGTACGGTAAAGATTCCTGTTGACGGTGGGTGGAGAGAAAGAAGGGGCAGTTAATGTCTGATCATTTCTTAGATAATAAAATATTCAGAGTTCTGTGGTACCGATGGATTCTGTTCGGACAGACGTTTTCACTGTCATAGTTCACTGCTCCGTTACACTCGGCCTCGTGTTTGGCTTTGGAGTTTGGCTTGACTGACACTCAGATTTGCATCATCAATAATTAAGTACAGCCATAGTTTTATATAAATATGTACGGATGAGCCACAATATTATGACCACCTGCCTGACTTTTTTTTTTCCCCAACAGTTCTATTCTGTTTTAGCCAAAGAGACGCAGAGTTAAATAACTTTTTAAATGTAACAAAGTGCTAAACATTTACATCCTACATTCATTACACTCGGTCACAGCTGTTCCTTTTGGGAGCAGTTGTCCTCCAATGAGAGGGTTGGGGGTTGGATTCCTCCCGCAGTCACATGCTGAAGTGTCCCTGGGCAAGACACTGAGCCCCTCATTGCCTCTGTGTGTCCCATCAGTGTATGAATGTGACCCAAAGTGCTAATTAGTACAGATCCAGATTAGCTTTGTAGAGATCTAGTAGAGCGCAGTGAATGGTTAAATAAGGGCACAGGTTGTGTTGTAAAGCGCTTTTTGAGTGTCTTGATTTGACAGAAAGGTGCTGTATAATTGTTTACCATCCATAGGGGGAGTGGTGGCGCAGTGGTTAGATGGTGGGTTTGTGATCGGAAGATCACCGGTTCAAACCCCGGTACCGACAACACCTCATTCACTCCACTCTGGGACCCTGAGCAAGGCCCTTAACCCCCACCATCTGCTCCCTAACAGGTCTCTCTTGAAAATGAGTTCTCGTGGCTCAATGAGACTAACCTGGATAAATAAAGGTTAAATTAAAAAAAAAAAAAATTATACAACTGTTGAGTCTGTTCAGCTCCATGTTGGATTTCTTCAAACTGCTGAGGAAGTTTTCTGCCGTTTTCACCACTACATGCTTGCTCTTTTACCATCTCCACTGACTTGTTTATTTTTTGATATGCCATCTATGAAATTACCTAGGAATAATAAAAATTAAAAAAACGCTAAAAGAAAGAAGCATCAATACATGTGAAAATAAAACCTCTGAAAATGTGACCATTTTATTTTATTTTATTACTTTTGAATTGCTTTTGCCTTCTCCTCTTGGTTTTGTTTTTAGTTTAGTTTTTTTTTTTTTTTTTTGCTCAGTTGGTATTGCTTTTTCTATTTCTATTTATTGTTTTACTTTCATCAAGAACTGCTTTTTAAAAAATAAAAACATCAGTGAATGATTGCCAGTTTTCAGGGCTGAACGAGCAAACTAACTTTAAAAATCAACACATTGTTCACCTTTGGCTGTATCGATCATATGACTCGCTCAGAGTGAGTCTATTTGAATCCTTATGGCAACAACTGGTTGCACAATTACAACAGAAGAAAAAAAAAAAAGCTTTTCAGTATAGATTTGACAACATAAATAGAGACATCTGTCCTCTAATGCTCTGCCACTGTTAGAAATAGCATTGGATGTTTTTCTAGTTTTGTTTTTGTAAAAATATAAAGAGACAGGAAAAGGTCCAGCCAGTAATAATAAACTTTTTTGTCGTGGAATCTGTTTTTACCTGTGTATGGACTGTAGTGTCCCCCGTCGTTGACGAGCACCTTATTGAAGCGGATGGTGCCGTACTCTCTCCAGAAAGGAAGCTGCTGCGTGAGGCCAGCAGAGAAGGAGAAGGGATCTGCAAAGACGCTGCTGTCTGCAGAAACTAGATGAAAAAATAAATAAAACATGCATGTTATAACATGTCCAGTTATTTTAATCCTTCTATTGTGTTTATTTCTTGCTAAAACTTGTGGTTCTGGTAAAACATGATTGCCACATTATATTCTAAAATAAAGCCATAAAATATAGAAATTCTCCCCATATGCTGGATTTTATCGACTTACAGATGTGTTTTTAAATGCTCTTTTCTGTGTCAGTTTGTTAAGGACATTGTTTTATATATATATAATTTCACATTTTTTATATAAGGCACAGGAAAAACATTGCTTGTGTTGGTCAGTTCTGACCAGTCCAGATGTTATTGGTGAAAAGAGGTTATAGTCCTAAATTTATACCTGAAATGTTAAGTATAAAATAAAATTAACTCTTAATAAAAGCCCAAATATATCCCCTCCCCTGAAAGGAATAAAATCTCAGGACTCTTTTTCCTTTTCCTTGAATTGTTCCACATGTGTCGTTTCTTGTTCTGGATCTCGTGTTCAGATTCTGATCATTTCTTCTCCACAGCATGTTTCATGTCAGGTTCCTCCTCATCACCAGAGTCATGATCCAAGACAAAGCTGTGGTCGAGAGCCTCAACAACTCTACAGTATATTGTTGGTCATCGTGCTGCTACAGAATGAATTGTGAGCAAGGCGTCTAAAACTAGATCTACGAGAAGCGTCATGTAAATGACTGAAACAATGCATGGATTGTGGGAATGTCATTTGGTGCTGATCCAGTGGAGGAAAGACTCTGTTAGGGATCAGTTCCTGCTAAAATGGTGAGGTCTTTAAAACATTTGCATCTGAAGGTGTGTGACGTCTCACAAAGTTTCATAGGATTCATCATTGTGACCCTGAACATCAAGGTTACAAAGTTCAAAAGAACATAAAAAAAATATTGTGTGAATATTTATAAATCATTCACACTATTGATCAATTTTTTTGTATGTTTTTCAGTGAGTTTATCATCCTGCAGTTTTCAAGCTATTTCAACAATTCATAAATCAAAATGTTCAGCTCTTTCAGGATAATCATGGGTGGGGGGGTATTGGTGCAACTTTAGCTTTTTGAAATGTATAACATTTTTATTTAGACCCCCCCCCCCCCCCCATAGAAAATGAATTAAGCTCATTTTACATTCTTCAAATCTTTAGATCTGTTCACAACCTTTTACTTCTTTCACATTTGTTCTGGTTTCAGCTTCTTTGTGCAAATGTTAGCTTTTTTCAGATACTTTCAGCTGTTTTTTCAGCTGCGTTGTGCTCCTTCCAAATCTTTTTCTGCCAACTACAACATTTTTTGTGCTTCTTTGAAATTCTTCCTGCTAATTTCAGCTTGTTATGCTCCTTTCAGCTTATTTCTGCAAGTTTCAGCTTTTTCTACTATTTCAGCTAATGGTTTATTCCAATTTAAGCTTTTTCAGCTAATTCCACATTTATTTTGCACTCATTTAAACTTTTTTCAGCCTAATTCAGGAATGTGCCTCTCTGCTTTCTTGTAATTTCAGCTTCTTTCTGCCTTTTTAGCTACTTTTCAGCTGTCCTTTTTTGTTTGTTTGTTTGTTTGTTTGTTTGTTTGTTGCTAATATATATACATTTTTTTCCAGATTATTTTACTGTGCTCATTTTTGCTTCTTTCAGCCTAAATGGGCAAACAAGTTCATTCTGCGTTTTTATGCTAATTTAAGTTGGTTGTACCTTTTCAGCTAGCTTTTTAGCTAGTTTTAGCTGCTTTCAGATAAATTCAAGTTTTTCATGGTAATTTCTGCTACGTTCAGCCTAACTACCGGTAACTCTTAATGCGAATTTCAGCTTGTTATGCTCCTTTCAGCTTTATTCTGCTAGTTTTACCCTTTTCTGCTCTTTCAGCTACTATTTAGCTGCTTTATGCAAATTTTAGCTTTTTCAGCTAAATCCACATTTTTTAGCTCATTTCAGCTCTTTCCACTTCATTTTGCTTTTCATTAGACAATTACCTGTATTTTTGCGACTTTCAGCCTTTTTTAAGCTAATTTCTTAATTCTTAATTTCTTTTTGGGCTCTTTTCTGCTTATTTAAGCTTAATTTATCAAATATGTGTTCTTTCTGTTCTGCTAATTTAGGCCTGTTCTTCTTAACTTTCAGCATGTTGTTTAGTTAATTGCATCTGTTTTTCAACAAGTTCTGCAAGAAGCATTCACCCTGCATTTTCGCAGGAATGTGATTTATCTAGTTAATTTTTACATTGCTTGGTGACTTGTGTGAACATAATCACAAAAGTTCATGTCAGTCACATCAAATGTATGTTTTTTGCAAACATGCAGCATTTGAAAATTGATAGAAATAAAGTTTTCTTACCTGGGGAGTCAGATGAAGCTCTATGTATTTGGTTCCAGGTCGCCTTTCCTGCTACTGGAGCTATGAGATGAGCAGAAAAAAATGAAAATATAAACAATAAAGTGTTAACTCATTATGCATCATTAGCTGAAAGTCAAAAAGGAAACATCTTGATCCAATGTATTATTCATATTTTTGCCGAATGTTTAAAACGTATGTACAATTTCATGTAATTTCACTGAGATTGTTTTGTAGCTTTCTGTTTCAACAAATAAGAAGCCAAAACCAGATTTATTCATCAATTAAATAACTGAGCAAACCAGCAAAACTTGGTACCGAGCGCCTGCAGACGAAATCCCTCCACAATCTGCCCACTCTCACTTCAACGAAACACATCCTGTTCCCACTCCTTCGCACTTCGAAAATACAAATTATTCACAGCTTTTCCTTTATTTATTTATTTTTGGTACCCCGTTGTTAAAAAAAAAAAAAAAAAAAGACTGGAGAAGCATGTCATGTTAACAGATTACTTGGTTGTCTGGCTGAGGTTTGAAAGCAGAAGGCTGCAGAGGAGCCTGGAAGAGACGGATGACAAGCACATTGTTTTGTCATCATCTGAAGAGAAAGGTTAGCGTGCGACTGCCAGAAGCAGTTCAGCTCTCCATCTGAATCTGAATGTCTTAGCAGAGGGGGTAGAAAAGTAAAACAAAACTAAATATCATCCAGACTCTAAAATTATTTCAGATGTGCTAATTTACAAGCAGAGTCTTCAGTTTCCACTGGAGCCTTGAAATGATGGCATGCACTGCACGATGGAAACTACAGAGTGAAAAGTTTAACACGTACAGTAGTCCCTTGTTTATCACGGGGATCCATATCCTGAAGCCCCGTGAGAAGTGGAAAACAGTGAAGTGGGAATAGTACAAGTAGTAAATAGTAGTTAATTTTTTATCTATCTATTTTTATCCATCTATCCGTCCGTCCGTCCATCCATCTCATATATCTATCTTTCTCATATATCTCATATGTCTCATTCATCTATCTCGTCTATCTATAGATAGACGAGATAGCAAGGTCTATCTATCTAGTCCAATACAGTATAGAGATACAGTAGATGTTTACAGGTAGTCCCCGGTTTTCGGCGTCATCGGTTTCCGGCGTTTTGCGTTTCCGGCGCCGCCCCCAGTGACGTCATCACATACGTTGCCTTTTTTATGCAGCATTTATGTTTTTTTTTTTGTTTGTTTTGTTTTTTTTTTAGGGTATTTTGTTAGCTAACTGCTTGGAAACACATTAAAACAGCGTTCGAAGTGTGCAGTTGTTGTTTTACATTGAAAAAAAATCTTGTTTAAAAAGACGTTACCGATCGCCGTTTAGTTTCGATTTCGATTTCAGTCTAAACTCCGCGTTTACGGCCGCCATGTGCGAGCAGTTCCGGTTTAAGTCTAATTCGGTATCCGGCCAGGCCGTAGGAACGGATCTCGGCCGGATACCGGGGACTACCTGTATATAGAGAGAGACAGCAAGATAGAGACAGAGATATAGAGAGATAGAAACATAGATAGATATACATAGATAGATATACATAGGTAGAAATACATAGGTAGATATACGTAGATACAGATAGATAGATAGATACATAGACAGATAGATAGATAGATAGATAGATAGATATAGACAGAGAGATAGAGATATAGATCGATACAGTTATACATAGATAGATATACGTCGCTAGATTGATACGTAGCTAGATATACGTAGCTAGATATAGATAAGTAGGTATAGATAGATATTAAGGTGTTCTAAACCATATTCTAAACAAGGTGTCTAAAACTCTAAACACTAAAAGAGCACAGAATGTCATTATTTCAGCTCTCTGCCTCAGCTGCTCTGTGCCATCTGCAAGTCTCTTGGCCACGCCCACTTCTTCGCGCTGCTCAAAGATCAGCTGATCAGCTGCAAGAGGAAGCTTATCCTGCAGTGGGGGCTGCAGCATGCGCTAAATCGTTTAAAATGCCGTTTTTTTTAGGACTAAAAGGAGCACTGGATTATAAGGCGCATTAAGTTGATCAAGTTCATTTTGACAGATCTCTGAGCGCAATGTACCATGTAAAATCAGTCTGAGGCCAGTAAGAACAACCAGAATGAATACATAAGGCGCACTGGATTATAAGGCTCACTGTCAATATTTGAGAAAATTAAAATATTTTGTGTGCCTTATAGTTTGAAAAATACGGTAACTTATTTTAAATAAAAATTCCATGCCGATCGTGCAGCTCATCCATCAGTCAGCCAATTGTGTGTCGTGTCCAATCTTACTTTGAAAAACCACGATGGAGCAAGTCCACGATAAACGAACCACAAACTAGCGAGAGACTACTGTGTATGGCTCTTGTTGCCGATGATGATTATCCAGAATTATACACTGAAGACAGCAAACTTGAGCAATATCTGAACTTTGAATAAAAGTTTCATCTTTTTAAACTAATTAGCAGTAACGTGTCTTCATCTCCCACGTTAACCCGGAACAACTAACAGAGTCTCAACTTTGTGACGGCCGAACAAGAAACAGGCTAAAACAAAGTCTTTGTTTTGCCGTTTGATATTGTGTTCAAACTTCCTCATTGCCGTCTCGTTAATTCGATCCAGAGCTGTCGAAATCTGTTTTCAGTTGCTCTTTTCTTCGTCTTTGAATGTGGCGTTCATTAAAAGAGGCCCGGGGTGAGCTGTAGAAACAATTAATGCAGATCAAATGAAACATCTAATGCACATGTATCAAATAAAGCCCATCATTATTTTCACATGTCAAAAAGGTGTACATAAAAAAAGACTCAGTTTTAAATTCAAGAAAGAATTTAAACTTTAACGTAGGTGGGTTTTTTTTCCGTTTCCAGTCTCTAGCAGACATGACAGAACAATAACTCATTCTCTTCATTTTGTTTTTCCTTTAAATTCACTGCACGCATCTTTACTATTTTAGTTTCCTTTTTATTTTCCTCTGCACCTTTTCCAAATCCAACCCTATGAATTTAAAGGTAATGCATTTTTTTATGATATATTTAAACAGACGCTCTATAAAGATGAAAAAAAAAAAAAGTAAAATCCATTTTAGATGGGTGCTATCAACACTTCTGCTGAACCACAAATGATACTATACTCAACCAGTGTCACAACGTTGCAGAACATCAAGGTTCATGCTCAATAATCCAGGTAATAATCCATCAATGTTCAGTCAGGTCATCTGGACAGTTTCTTTCTTTCTTTTCTTTTTTCTTTTTGTTGTTGAGATGCTTCATCCTTCATCCAAAGGACTTCATCAATCTTAGGAGCCAGAAACAAAATGTGTCCCACAAGCAACACACTCCCATAGCGGACCAAATACTAACAATAAAATTAGCAAATTGGTTGGTCCACTATGGAAGTGTGCTGCTTGTGGGACACATTTTGTTTCTGGCTCCTCAGATTGATGAAGTCCTTTGGATGAAGGATGAAGCATCTCAACAACAAAAAGAAAAGAAACTGTCCATATGACCTGACTGAACTTTGTTGAACGTTGCAGAACTTCAGCAACTCCAACTTTACATGAAACTGAAACATACAGTCCTGTGCAAAAGTCTAGATTGTTTCATATTGTGCTTCCAAAGAGACAGATTTTCTTGTAACTTCTTTATAAACAGTTCTGATCAACAGTTCTCGGTGTGTTCTGGAGCTCTTTCATTGCTCGTCTTTAGGCTCTACTTTTTCCATTCTTTTTTAATTTTTTTTTTTGTAATCATTTTCAAATCCGTTTATTTATTTTTTTTGTTTTTTTTTAATCAGGCCATTTAACTTTTTTTTTTTTTTTTTTTTTTTTTTAATCCTGCAGGCATAAATGGCTCCTAACCACAACATAATTAATTTTGGCATGGATACAATTTAGCAACAACAACAAAGCTATGAACAAATTAGATTTTTAGGCACTAGCAGCCTGTCACAAAAACAAAATGTTCTAATTTATTTGATTGAATTGATGAAAAATATGAAAGATGATAATGACTGACACCTAAGATTTCAGCAATTCACTGAAAACTTGGTTGACTACATCTCTAAAATCATTCATATTTTCTCTATTTCCTAAAAACAAAAATAAAAACACATCTTCTTGACACCTCTTTAGTTCTCCTGCACTTGCTCACTTTCTTCACTTTTTTTAAAACCTTTGCCAAAGTTACTTGGGCATGGTCATGTGCGATGACTGGACTGAAAATAGGTGGAAAAAGCAACCAAACCAAACAGAAAAAAAAAATAAATAAATAAATAAATAACTTTTGAAGACTCGTGTATGCCTGAAAATTATTGAACAAGCCCACTTTAAAATATGCCAAGAAAGCCTGAGTCTTTGGAAGCAATCTGCAAAGAAATGAGAGCTGGTTTAAAACCTTTGTCTAGTAGTAATCAAAGCATCAGTGTGGGAAGATGCATCCAAGATGGCCGTCGAATGTAAGATTTACAGTTAGATGACACTAAAGTCAATACAGCTTTAGTTTCAGCTTCACATGAAGTTGAACAGACAAATGGGATGAAAGCCCAGGCCTCTGATCAAAAGATGTGGACTTTATGGATTATTGTATGAACGTTTATGAAGCATTCATTCTATTGTGATCAATTTTTCTTTTGTACATTTTTTGGCGAGTTTCTCATCCCGCAGTTTTCAAGCTATTTCAACAAAATCATCTCTCAAAACGTTCAGCTCTTTTAGGACAACCCTGCTATGACTTTTGGCATTGGTGCAACTTTAGCTTTTTGAAATATTTAGCCTTTTCTGCCAGTTTTATCTCATAGAAAATTAATTGAACTCATTTTACATCCTTCAAATCTTTAGATGTGTTTACAACCTTTTACTGCTCCTTACACATTTTGTTCTGGTCCAGCATCTTTCAGATTCTTTGTGCAAATTTAAACTTTTTTCAGCTAATTTCAGCTAATTTCAGCAGTCTTTTCAGATGTTTTGTGCTCCTTTCAGCTCAATTCAGCTACTACAAAATGTTTGTGCTTCTTCCAACTTATTTCAGCTAATTTCATCTTGTTATGCTCCTTTCGGCTTATTTTTTGCAAGTTTAATCTTTTACTCATATTTCAGCTACTATTCCACGTTTTGCACTCATTTATACTTTTTTCAGTCTAATTCAGCAAAAACATGCTCTCTTCACTTCTGATCATTTCAGCTTCTTACGGCCTTTTTTTTTTTAAGCTACTTTTCAGCTGTTTTATTTCTCTCTTTTATTTTTTTGGATCATTTCCACTTTTTTGATCAATTAGCTTAATTAGGTAAAAGTGTTCTTTTTGTTTTCTTCAACTAAATTATGCTTGTTCTACATTTTCAGCTACATTTTTAGCATGTTTTAGCTAATTTCAGATTAATTCAAGTTTTTCATGGTAATTTCTGATACTTTCAGCCTAAGTAACCCCTTTCAGCTAATTCCAGCTTGTTATGCTCCTTTCAGCCTATTTCTGCTAGTTTCTTCTTTTTTTTTTTTTAGCTAATTTCCTCATTTTTGTGCTAATTTATGTTTGTTTAAACATAATTCAGCAAATGTGTGTTCTTTCTGCTTTCTTCTGCTATTTTAGACTTGTTCTTTCATTCCAGCTACATTTCAGCATGTTTTTAGTGAATTTCAGCTGCTTTTCATTCAGCAAGTTCTTCTGCAAGAAGCATTCACACTGCATTTTCACATGAAGTGCAATTTCTCTAGTTTTTTTTATTTTTATTTTTTTATTTTTGTAACTTAGGTGCCTAATAATTGTGATGATCTGTACTACTCACCTGGCGCTCCAGCTAATCCTTCGACTAGTTTGTTGGGTAACTCCTCAGATTCTCGGCGCACTGTGAGCCTGCGCATGTATCCTGGGGGTCCGGCCTCTCCCGTCTCCATCACGGGTTTTACGGGCTGCTGAGAGGTTACAGGCTGGTTTGGCGAAGCAATCCTGATGGTGTGGACGTTGGGCTGCACCGCCTGGTTATGACTGGATGGTGGTGGAGGGAGGATGACGGGAATGTGAATCTGTTTGACTCGAGGTCTGCTCTGAGATGAATCAGGCCCAGGAGCAGGTCCTTGGAAAGTAAAACAGAGGAAAAAAATAGACATATCAATTTAAAGTCTTGTACATTTACAATATTTTAAATAGACCTATTAGAATAAAGTCTTTTTAGATGATATGTAGGATTAAACTCAGTGCATACAGACAACGTTTGGCTCATGAGTGTACATTTATAAGCTTGTTTTCAGATGGCAGGTCCAATAAACTCTGGCTCGCACCTCTCAGGAACATTATTACGCTTCACAGAAACAAAAGGGGAATGTCACAACAATGAGTTTTAGGGAACAACGTGAAGATGGAAACCACACGGTGGCTTTTCAGGTTCCCAGGGAAAACGGATGTCACCGGGGAGCCCCTTCAGGAGAGCACACAAACACTGAGTGTCTTACGATTAAACAAAAGTTATCACACCATCTCAGAACTTTCTCACAGTTAAGGCAGTTTTTTTCTCACACTATATTTACAATACATTAATTATCTAATGCTTTGTGTAAAATCATTCACTTAACTTACACTGGTAGGAAATATTAGAGAGGTCTCTTTTCCCTCAGTAAGATCTCCTACTTTGTAAATGCTCATTTTAGAAACACAGTAGCTGGACCGGACGGGTCCATTTGTTCATCTGAATTAATCTGATTGACTGTGAGGAAGTAGAGTCTCTGATGAGCTTTCTTGATCAGGCTGGTGGTGTTGTTGCTCCAGCTGAGGTTGTCATTCATG
>JARVLU010001586.1:25018570-25033579 GCA_031762415.1 Simpsonichthys santanae
CCCCCGCCCCCCCCCCCCCCTCCAGCATGAGGCTTATATTGATCCAAATGAGAGACAGTGGCGGCAGAAAATTGATAATCCAGAAGCTGTTGCCCATCATGCACCAATAGCGAGTTTATGTCCCAGATGAAAAACAAACAAAACACAAATAATCTGAACACCGTCAGCAGAGGTAGATTGCAAGCCGTGTACAGGGGCGCCTTCTTACCGGAAGCTTCTAAGATATTCGGTATATAGATATATAAGATATAGATTATCGGATTTGGTACCTTGATTATTGAGCATGAATTTTCTTTTCTTCAAAGATACTGTTAATTTTCTCAAAAGTGTAACTTTTGGAAGTTGAAATCAAAAGTTTTGTTAATTAAGTGTGTCTTGAATGAAAAATACCCCATGTTTAAAAGTATAAAAATTGTATTAACACTATAACACAGAACAGGTAGTAAGTGGTTATGTTACACAAATATGTCCATTGAATTAAAGAGACAGATAGAAGAACATATTTAATAAACATGAGGGTTATGAGTGGGTTCCTAGATTTTTTTCTACCCTGTAAGTGATCTCTGAACCCAAAATGTTGGAGAAATCCTGATCTAGGACACCCAGGGAGTAAATGGTGAGGGTTAAGGGCCCAGAGAGTGGAGACAGGTGTGGGTATTTCACCTTTTCCTGCCACATTTTGATGCAGCCCGGGGAATTGAACCAACATCCTTCCTATCAGAGGCTCACCTTCTCTAGCCTCTGCCCCACCACTCCACCAATGCTTCTCTCTTTTTTATTAAAATAATAATTATATATTTTTACTAGATAAATTACTATCAATTGTGCTGATTTGCACCTATTTAAAAAAGTTTGTGGAGTTGTTTACTTTTTTATTTGATCATTGTTAGTGATTCACATCCAGGCCAGGCATTGAATGTGCACAGTTAAACAAGCCATAAACCAGAGATACATTTATTTAGATTTAGATTTTTTTTAAATAAAGATTTATTCTGTTGCACCTACTTAGGTCATGGGCCACAAGATGCTGCTTCACTGCCTGTGGCCACAGCCAGAGTTTGGTGGAGCATGCTCTCTGTTTACTGCAGATTTTAGCCTCTCCAACAGGCTGACAAATTAATACAGATTGATACAGAGCAATTGATTATTGACCTCGCCATCTCTGATTAGATAAGATACTGAATTAGGTTTGCACTGCTGTGAGCTTTGGACGTCAGATTGGGCAGAGAAGGGTGATTAATAGAAAATTATAACAAATATATTATTATTATTTTAATTTTTATCATAGTAGATTTGTATATTGCTGAAAAACAAAATACTTTCCTTGAGTTTTGTCTTTTTTTTTTCAGCCCTGGAAAGAAATGGATTCCAACATGAACAGTGGGAAAAATGGGAATTTATTTTGCTTTGAGATAATTTGACTGAATTCAACCCAAGGCTACAAAAACACGCAGATGGGTTCCTGTGTGGCTCTGCAGTGTACAAGCTGTTTTTCTCTTTGTTTTCAACCAGTCTCGTCTTTTTGTTTGATTTGGAACAGTGCATCGTTCAGCTGAAACAACTCCAAGCTTTGCAAATTAGAGCTGGAAGGGATTCTTACTGTTCTCATTTTGATAATCATCAATGCAAAAACATGTTTGTTTGTACGTTTATCATCAAATACTGTATTTTGATTTATCCACACAGGCTTTTATATCATATTAAATTAATATTTTTTGCTGCCTTATTATTATTTTTAATTGAAGAGTCTTGGATGTTGTAGGTGTACAGTAGTCTCTTGCTACTTCATAGTTCAATTTTCACGGACTCGCTCTATTGTGGTTTTTCAAAATAAGATTGGATATGACACACAACTGACTGATGAATGAATCGCATGATCGGCATGAAAATTTTATTTAAAATAAATTATTATAACTTATTTAGCACCTGCTGCACCTTTGTGCAGCCCACAGCTGCAGAAAAACCTTCCTCCTGCAGCTGATCAGCTGATCAGCTGTTCTCGTGTAGAGCACAGACGTGGGCATGGTCGAGAACGCTTCATGGCTGAGAGCAGCGGAGGCAGAGAGAAGGAAATCATGACATTCTGTGCTCTTAAAGAGACTTTTGAAACATTGTTTAGAATATTGCAAGAGTGTGGGAAGGGTTTAAAAGACCTTACTATATACCAGTGTGTATATACATACTAAATAAACTACTACTTACTTCTTTTACTACTAACCCTACTTTTCTGTTTTTCACTGATCGCAGGGCTTCAGGGTATGGATCCCCTGCGATAAATGAGGGACTACTGTATTTAAAAATATTTATCATTCTATAGAAAAGAAGATGAATTTAATCTGTTGGTGCTTTTCCAGCAACTTCAGATGAACAAAAATAGCTCATGAGTAAAATATTATTTTCTTTCCTGCTTTAACCTCTGCTTATCTTTTTACTCACCTGTTTCCTATTCATAATCAGCACAGATGTTATTTACTAATCACCCCTCCATTTCTTTAGCCTTCTTCAGATCTATATAGCAGAATGCCATGTTTTCTGTTTTTCCCTTTTGCTTTGGTGTAGTTTTAAACAAATCCTGACTTGTCCTGAAACTCCCTCCAGGATGCATTTGTAGGCAAGAAGGCTGCACACTCATGCTCAGTATGTGGTGGTATGCACCTGAACATCGCTTGCAATCCGCCAATAAATTGAGAGAAGAAGAATCCTCGTCGCCGGAGCATTACATGCCAGTGGTCATCGTGCTTCTAGCTACCTTGTGCTCTCTTGAATTGAGAAAAACTTACCTGGGTCCTTTTGATGCTTTGAGCATTATCCCTTTTGACTTACCTGTTCCTGGACTCCTCTGTAAAACCCTGGAAATCTCCTTGTGGCCTCCTCAGCTGTCTTCCTCGCCCTCCAACCATGCGCCCGCCAGAAACTACAATTCACTCTGGACGTCTCCTCGCATGCACAGGATATTTTGGAACCTCTCCTCTTTGACAACCCAATCTTCTTCCTATAAGAACAAAAGACAATCCACATAAATCCATTCCTGAAGTACTCCTACCTGACCCTTCTCCTTGCTCTTCAGGGTTCCTGATATTGCCTGTGCCATCATTCACTGTAAATAAATTCACTAAACTTTCTACGCCTTAAACTTTTGTTAATTTTTCAGTCCTTGTCTGGGTATTCAGTTATCATAACTACAATTCAATAACCAAACGGTTACAAAATAAAAATGTGAGAAATTTGTGCAGTGTCTAGCCTATGGCATACAGCCAACAAAAGTCTACAATTCTTTATGTCAACCCTAACTTCATCCAAGTGTTAACAACTTTAGTATCTCCTTCTTCCATTCTGATGGGCACAATTTATTAAAGAACACAACTAAAAGATTCAGACATTAACTGTTGAATTATTTATCACTATGTTGAATCTACCTATTTAAATCACCCTAAAGTTTGCACACAGGGCAAACTAATCTATATGCTAAATTGCCTCAGCTGATGTTAATTCGTATGGAACACAAGAAGCACATTTGCAGAACCTGAACAGATTAAGCTTTGTGTTTAAGACAATATGCCAGCTGGAATGTGATTCTCACACAAAGAGAGCAGTCAGTCTGAATAGGTGGACACATTCTGACTCCACAGCTGGCGAATGATATTGTGATCATGTTGTTACTCACCTTGTTGACACCCAACGGTTGTGTCCAGTTAAATCACATCATAAAGTCCACTAACAGTGCTACAGGTCAGATCTCATCAGCAGATGATAAAACAACGCAGAGGCGAGGTGGAGCGCACGTTGTCCTCGTAAAGACCCAACACTTAACAGGAAGTGGTTGTTGACTTTGGCAGGGGCCTCTGGAGGTTTCCCCCGCAGAGGATCCTAAAAGTTTGAAATGGATCACGTTCCTGCGTGTTTATTTTGACAGAAATTTGACCTTCGCTACAGGCTGAAAAAACACAGCTTTGTCTCCGCCAGTCTTGATGAACCATCATAGGTGCCCTCACATCTGCACACTGACAGCTGTTTTTACAACCAAACAATATTACTATTATTATTACTAATACTATTATTTAGACTTTATTTGCAATTTCGGTTACAGGGGGCTTTTATCTCATTCTAATTAGTTTCAGCCTTAAGAGTATGTTATTTGTCATTTATTTCAATAGCTTGTGCACATTTATTGTTCATGCACTTGTAATTGGCCAGTTCTCTTATGAGAAACAACATTTCATCTTTATGTGCCTCATAAAAATGACGGGAGCTCGAAGCTGCTGCTCATCCTCGGTGGGAGAAGTCAGGCTTGGATCAGGCATTTGATTAGAAAACCTGCTGATTGTCTCTATTTGGAGGATTTTTGGGCTTGTCCCAATAGAAACAGACCCCAGGGAAGATCCAGAAACTGCAGGAGGGATTATTTACGGCTTGGATGGAATGTACAAGATGAAAATGACAATTATAGACGTGTAAATGAAATGTTTTTATTTTTCTAACAGTTTCCTTTTACATATTTAATTTTCTTCAAAAATATAAAATGATTAGGATGTGTATTAAAATGTTTGGATCATAGCAATTATAATACGTATTTAGACACATTTTGTGTACATACGCAGTGCAACAATTCTGATTAGACATTCTAAACTGCTGGCATGGCCCTCAGAACCTCACTGACCTACACAAGAAGAGGTCAGTGAGCAAGGCCAGACAGATTCTGGCAGATCCTGATCACCCACTCCATGGTGAGTTCAGTTAACTTCAAACTGGACACAGGTAGCCCAGATGTAGAACGAACAGACTTAAAAACTCATTCAACCCTGGAGTGATCAGGTTTCTCAATGAACATTGATGACTTCTGTATTATTTTAATGTCTTAATGTTTTGTGTAGTATGGATGTTTCATATCTGACTATGACACTAATTGCCCCTCGGGGATAATAAAGATACTTGAACAAAATGAAAGAAATATTGAAGTTTTGTCTGTTTATTAGGAGTAAAGTGGGTCTAAGCTAAATGCTAATTTGAATAGATGTCAGATTATAAAATAAACATGACTGTATTCATCAATAACATTTGGATAAATTGTACTGGATGCCATCATTTGTGTCACGACTCCAGAAATGTGGAAAAGAAACCCACCCAGCCATAGTTATTCCTCATTAACAAACCTCACAATGACTCCAGCACCAAACTCAATTTGCACTTTCTCAGAGCGCCACAAAGCACAACTTGCTGTTACCATAGCAGCCTCGTCAGTCACGTTACAGGAGAACGAACCAAACTGTGCAGACGTCCTTGCATTCAGGCACATGAACGACTTGTAGTTTTAAACTCGTGAAAAGTTTTAAAGGAGAGTGTAAATGGTGGATTTCTGAGTGAAATGGACTGGAGCATCACTGATTCATTTCTCTGGGGAATGAAGCCCTGAAACATATGAAGATAATTATTTCCTCTGTTCTTCCGGTCAGGCTGCTTTCCTGGTCTTCTGTCTGCTTTCTGAGGCTGACCTCTGCTACACACATACTTGTGGGGATGAATCCACAGTAGATGTGTGCTATACAGTATTAGCATTTCCACTTGTTCTTGCTCAGTAGTAACTTTTCATAAATGGATAAAGCAGGCATGGTAGAAATTTAAATACATATGCTTAACTTAACCCTGCATTGCTAAAAATAATTAAAAGCTGATTTGAATTGCCAGCTGATAATTGCCTGCTGCAAAAATGATGGGCACACATATAATTGCATGTGTGTTTGTCTGTTAGCAACATGTCTCACGAACCAAAGGACAGATTTTAATAAAGCCATCAGAAAGTGGGTGTGCATCTACAAAGTACAACTGTTTAACTTTTGGAGTCAGCTCAATACCAGGTGACCAGCACAGTCTCTTTTACAGGTATTGTATTTGACCACAGTGTGGTAGTAGTTGAGCGTTATCCCACAAATATACTCTTCACTACCACCAAATTGCCTTGCAAGGTGCTTCTTCAGGAAATTATACTTTCATTTTACTTTCCTTTCCTTAAATCTGCAGTAGTTTTTGAATCAAACTAAAAAAATTCTAATACCACAAGGTAAATTATCTACCAGTGCACACAGACTCGTGGTAAAAGTAAAGCAGTTAACAGAGTTTATTAAATTAATTTGACAACCTAATTTTTGACATTTAATAAAATATGATGAAAATATATTAGCATAACTGTGATTTTTAGCTGCTAAATGTAAACATCAGGGCTTTTTACAGCTCAGTGTTTAGTATATACTCTAGAAGTAATATATAATGATACTAAAGAGGTTTAGTTTAGTGCATAATGATCATTACAGTAGAAACAATCCAACAGATGACCTCAGTTGTACGTATTTCCAATCGGTGGGCCTTTTTTTATTATTAATATTAGCCATATTGCATTTCAAGTTTTATGGAGCAACAAAATCCAGTTAGTGTAAACAAGGCATATACTGTAAATGTGCATGTCAGGACCATGCTGTACAAAACACCAGTGATGCCAATTTAAAAGTTCAAGAATTCAAGGTTCTTTGTTTGACATATGCTATGCACCACATGTGGTACATGTGATGGAGCGAAATTGTGTACACAGGGTCCCAGTTACATCCAACAAAAGTATAAAATGTAAAAGAAAAACAGTAAAAAGATCCAATATGTGAACTAAGAACAACATTAACTAGAAATACGCTAAGCACTAGTAGTACAAAAACAAGCAGCAAAAACACGAGTTGCAAGTTACTGACGCTAACATGTTCACTTGCAGCAACATAAATGAATCACTGAGTCTTGTTTATTTATTTTATTGCATGAGTAAAATTCAAATTTCAAAGATCATTGAGAATATTTAATCATCTTCAATTTGCCAAAGTCATGCTGGAATTCAATTCAAGGTGGTGCACAGGCTGCACTGGTCCAAAGGCAAGTTATTCAAGATCAAGGCTGATCTGGACCCAGCATGCAATTGTTGCAAACAAACTCCAGCTACACTCTTGCATACATTCTAGACCTGTTCCAAGCTGCAGACCTTTTGGCAATCTCTTTTCAACACCTTCTCTGGAGTGTATGGCAGGACTGTACACCCATCACCACTTGTTTGGGGTGGTCCCAGTGGACACGTCCTTCAGCAACTGTGAGAAGGATGTGGTTGCCTTTGGCTGTTTTCTGGCTAGGAGGTTAATTTTGTGCAATTGGAAGGACCCACACCCCCTAACATATGTATATTGGATAAGAAAAGTGATGTGTCATATTAATTTAGAAAAAAAAAAAAAAAAATCAGATACACCCTGAAGGGTTCTGCTGGACGAATCTGGGCCTCCTGGCAGCCTTTCCTGTCATGCATGTATAGACTATTTATGTATGTGTGACTGATCCGGTGTGGGAAGGGCGGGGTGGGGTGGGGTGGGTTTGTTCTGTGTTCTTTTGTTTTTAATGTGTTTGTGTTCATAAAAAGAAACAAAAATTAATAAAAAATATTTGAAAAAATTAAAATCAGATTTCTGCTCTAGTTGATTAGATGTTTTGAGGAATTTCTACCGAATGTTTACTACAGACATAATAAGAACATTTAGTTAATACTTCCATGTTTTGTAATTATAATATAATTATAATTGGTATAATGAAATAAAACTTCAATGTGCCCAGCATATGTCCCCCTTTCCAACTGAATGCGTCACTTTTCTCTGATTTGCTCACAAATAGGTTTGAAACCTCTCCAAATGTCAGAGGCAGCTAATTCAGCCCAAACATGTCATGCTGTGTTGATAGGTGATGGGCACAAGAATGAGGAATTATGATGGGCATCTCGTGGCACGGCAGCGCTGTGAATATTTCCTCCGACGTGGGGTTGAAGGGTCATCCATCTTTCTGTGTCGACAGAAAGACAGATAGGCTGCTGTTCTCCTGTGACTGACTGTCATATATCTATCTCATCATTATTGAGCTGCTGGGGACCGGCACCCCATCAACCCATGTCACACTATCAGCATTCTCACTCAGCTGCGCTGCTCAGGATCAAACACAATGACATTAGATGAGAGGCTCCTCTTGATGTGTTAGGAATCCTAACAAGGAGGAAGAAATTTGCTTCACAGGTTAGGCCAAATAAAGTATAGCTTTAGCAGGTTTTGTCTGGCCTTTTGAAAATTGTTGAACAGTTGCATTTCACATGAAATTCCTCATTATTCATGAATCACATCATCAATTCACCATCTAAGTTGTGGCGACTTGCTGTCTCGGTTGTTTGTAATTCAGATTCACGGCATGTCAAGCTGTAAAGATTTGTCAGTGAACTCATTTGTTTTGCGGTAAATCAAGTAATTGTTTCAACAAATGTGATAATTTTGTGTGTTAAGAATTTATTAGATGAATCAGTAGTTTGAGAAAATATTCATAGAACAATAAAGGAGCAACTGAAACGCTTATTCAAATAACTTCCATACGTAAACTGTTTTATCCACAAGAATTGATTTCAGGACATTTGAGGTATCAAAATGTGGTTCATCTTACATTTGTATCACATAAACAAATCTTTACTAATGCTTTAGAAGCCATTACCTTTTTTTTTTTTTTTTTTTGTAATAAATAACCAAAATCCCTACGGACTATTATGATGCTCCTCTAGCCTTGAAGAAAATAGCGAGCAAGTTGCATGTAGGGATAGACTCTGAGGGTCGATCCAAGCAATCGGCCCATCAGTGGGCACATCCTGCCGTCCCTGATCTGGTTTGTTTATGGCTGGCTGCTTGGTGTAATCACTAGGTGCTGAGAAATCTCATTATCACAGGTCCTGATCTCAGCATAGCGAGCTGAATAGCAACCATGACCATCTAGTCTGTTAAAGAACTGACCTGAGCATTAATTTGGCGTGACCTGCTGGGAGGAAGCTGGCGAGGGATTTTCACTGCGAGAGATTCTCTTCCTCTCCGCAGCTGGTGAGCAGAGGAGAAAGGGTACCAAGAGGCTGAGGGGGTTAAAGTTCACGGTGTGTTGTTCTGTGGAAGTTGCATCTTCCTGCACTCCGCAACACAATCTACTGAAGTTTGAGCTTCCTTTAACAGGGCACTTACACAGGTGTATAGCTATAAATTAAATGCCTTTCTATTGTTCAATAAGTCTATCCACACTACGAAAGGCCAATTAAATTGATCAAGACAAAGAAGGCAATAACGACGCTTAGCTATTAAACAGGAGTCTTTAGAGGGTTGAGAACATTTCTGAGATGATTGTCCTGCGGTGTGTTTTTCAGTTTCTTGTGGATTTTAAGAATGTGCGTATGTCTACAGCAAAGCCAAAGAGGCAGACATGGTCACCCCCTGAGATTGGAGTGCAATAAAGGAGGATGAATGAGCCCAGAAAGCTCCAGGATTCGTTCCAGACACCGCCTTACCGGAAATCAATCCTCGCGGTCAGCCCCCTTGCGTACCAGGTTTAAGTGGGAGTGATGGCAGGAGGGGGTAAAGGCACAGAGACAAGGAGGAGAGAGGGTTGTAGGAACGAGACAGGCTGGTTGAAAGAATTGTGGTTAGCTGAATTAGTGCAATCTCAGGTCTGAGCAGGGGTCAGCGTGAACCGAACGGGAATAAAAAGTCACGGAGGCTACAGCCTGGTCTATTTTTTTTATTTTTTTTACTTTTTCTACAACTCTCATTTACTGAGCCTGAGATTTATTGGACATCCAGGTAGAAAACATCAATACATCTGCTAGTTTAATAGCACACTCATCCACAGGTGACTCAACTCTCTTAGTTGGATCCAGACGGAAAAAAAAAGAGAAGAAAACGAGGCGATGAAAACAGAAGAGATTTGATTTGATCATCCCCTGGATCTTTTCTCTCCTGTCTGAGTGCTTGCTGTGACGAGGTTAAGAGCGCCAAAGGTTAGCACTCATGTCTGCAGTGCTGAGACACAACCTGGCAAAAATGAACAGAGGAGCATTTGCCGTGGACAATATCAGGACAATAACCACCAATTGTTCTTTGTTGTGAGTGTGTCAGAGGTGTCAAATGTGCCTTTTTAGCACACGAAACACTGACTGTGTTGTTGTTGTAACAAAATTCCCTCAGCAAACACAAAGTGAAAGAACATTTAAAAAAAGGTGGGTGCTTACTGAAGAGGAGTAATCTGCTGTGGTGTCAAACACACGTGGTACACGAGCACAATGTTATTTCTCAAGGTTTAATGAATGTGCATTAATCACCGAGAGTTAAAATAAGGCTTGGTCTTGGGGACTCTGGTGTGCAAACATATTGCGAGTTGGACAGCGTGTACACTGAACAAGAACAGCAGTGAACAGATGAAACATCATCCTTAATATTTAGTTTCTGTTTTAATATTAATGTTTTAAACCATGTTGTAATTTTTATAAATCAAACGTCCTTATCCAATAGGATGCCTCTTGGACACCTCCTTTTAGAAGGTTTCTGGTCCTATCCCTTGCTTATCCATGGTCGAGTCATGCAGGCAACAGGTTTAGGAGAGAACACCAGACATCCTTCTCCCCAGCAACACTCTCCAGCTCCTCCAGGGGGACCCCAAGTCATTCCCAGGCCAGAGAAGATACACATCCAGCGAGTTCTAGATCTTCACCGGAGCCTCTTCCCATTGGGACACACCCAGCAATTTGCCAAAGGAAGGTGTCCATGAGGCATCCTAATCAAATGTGCAAACTTCTCAACTGACTCCTTTCATTGTAAAGGAGCAGAGGCTCTACCTGTACTCCAAGCTCCCCCTGGATGACGGAGCTCCTCACCCTGTCTCCAAGGCTAAGCCTGGCCACCCTACGAAGGAAGTTCATGTTGGTTTCTTGTATTCAGGATCTCATTCTTTCGGTCATGATGCAAACCTCATGATCATAAGCGAGGGTTGGACTGTAGACAGACCGGCAAATTGAGAGCTTTACTTTTCAACTCAACTCTTTCTTTACCACGACTGACCTGAAGCAACGCCCACGTTACTGCGAACGAGGCCCCAACCTGTCGATTCATGCCCCGCTCCATTTTACCATCAATTGAACTCTTCCACATGAGCTAAAGACTCCCCACAGACCTAGAGGTAACATTCCACCTGTTTCCAATTGACAAACATGGCCATTGAGGAACTGACTCATCCCAGTCACTTCATACTCTGCTGCACCCCCCACACCCCCAGTGCATGCTGAAGGTTTTGGACAAATATATAGGACCACATCATCCACATAAAGCAGAAGTGAGAACGTGAGAATAAAAAAAATCAGACACATTATTATAATAAAACAAATGGTATAAATATCAACAAAACCTTTGGGGACTTTTTGTATAATTTGCTGGTCAGTGCAACAGTTTCAAAACCTGAGGCTGCAGGTTCGAGTCCAGGTTACATCAGGAAGGGCATTTGGCTAAAGCAATTGCCAGAGCTCTTGTGCAGGTTCACTCCCTGTGGTGAACACTGCAGAGGTTTTGTAGATGAGAGGAAAAAAAATCAATAGTGCCTTTACTTTTACTGGTTTTACTTGATGACAATAAGTTAAACTGATTAGACTCTGTGCATTAATTTTTAAAGTTTCTTTCAAACAAGTTACTGGTGTATTTGTTGTCTTTTAATTAAAGTTCACCAGACTGCTTCGCTTCAATTTTGTACTCCCCAAAGGATGATGAAATGTCAGTCGTGGCATTATGACAAATCATAGTAATCAGACCACTTGCTTTACAAAACATTTCCTCCTCTGGGAGCAACCTGGCTTTCATGACATTTTGAAGTGTTTTGCCATAACACCGCTCTCCAGAGTGCACACCTATATCAACTAAACAGTGCGACTAAACACACCTTACGTGTCAAGCATGGCATTGTTTTGTGGTGGTTGGTAAAAATAGATGTGTGGCTCCGGGACTGAGTTTTGACAAAAGGAAAATATTCTAGAAGAAAATTTAGAAAAAGTTAGGTAAGGTTAAAATGACTGAAGAAAGCGAGATAACGTGTGTTGGTGTGTTCAAAATAAAGCAATCGAAGAGTTTCTCATGCACCATACTGGGGTTTATTCATAAGCCAAGCTGTTGCTTGTCATTTGTCCAGGGCCACTTAGAGCTCCTGGGAAAGAAATGATCTATGTCTCCATCTGAATAAAAGACCGCATGTTGTCAAGTCAATACTTCGCCATAGAAATCGCACACAAAACCTCTCCTGTGAGGCAAGAAAGCTTGACCTTCGGCAAATGACTTTTTTTTTTTAACCCACTGCTGCCTGCTCTGTCTTTCAGCTTTCAAATCTGTCTGCAAAATTACAGGAAAATATAATTAAGATGTAAGTAAAGTTGTAGTTTCAGCTTCTTTCTTTGAGGGTTGCCACAATGAGCAAACAAATGATCCCCTGCCTGGACCTGGACTCAAACCTGCTGCTTCATATGACGTCAGCACTGAGCACCAAAATACTACAGACCCAATTTAGGTGTGAGCAAAGTATCAACTTTAAAGTTAAGGATTCAAACCTATTTTCTATTGAAAATTGTTTTGCCTAAAGGGATAGTTCAAATCTTTTGAAATGAGGGTCTAGGTTTTGAATAATATCCTTCCAACTGTAGATAGCTTTTTGTGGATCTCAGATTAAAGAAATTGAGGTAAAAACTTTCAAATTAAAGCTGTTTTATGATGTAACATTTCCGTTTGGTCTTGGCCCCCTCTCAGACTAGCCATTAGCTTGTCAGTCCAGTCTGAATTAAAGTGAAATCACTCAAAGGTCAGTCAAAACGTTTGTTTAACCTTTCCACAGAATCCCAGTTCAGATCTGAATGTTTGTGTGGTTCTTTTTTTTTTACTTCATCATTAATATGTAATATAAGACTCTGTGCTGCTAAATATCCATGCTGCTGATCGCATGCTGCTGTATTCATTCATACCCATCTGCTCACCACAGACTCATGTTCAGGCTGCTGTTGTTACGCCGTATTGTTTTACATTGTATATCTTAGATCTTTTAGCATACTATTTGCCGTTTGTTTGTCGTACATCTTAGATCCTTATTTACCATTTCTTTTCATACTTTATATTTTGCTATTTTTGGGAGTAACTGGACCCCGTGTACACAATTTTGTTCCACCTCATGTACCACATGTGGTGGAAATGACAATAAAATTGACTTGAATTTGAACTTAAACAAAGGAGACAGAGAGAGCTAGATATGTTTAACACTGAGCAATTTAAAAAAAGGAATAAAATACAGTTTTTTAGTTTTTTTTAATTTTTCTTTTTTTTTTTTTTCTTTTTTGCTTTATTTTACTAAATTTTTATGGATGGATGGATTTTTACATGGTTTGGGCAGTTCTGCAGTCTGTATCTTCTTCTTCTTCTGGGTCACCAAAGACTATTTATGTTTTTTGTTTTATGCTTTGTCCCAGTCCCCCTTGACACAAAAACATGAGCAGACAAAGACCTTGCAGATAAACACATTTTATAAATATGGCAAACATTATGACTTCAACTAATTACAATGAAATCCACACTGGAATGACTTGACATTGAACTCAAAGACATTAATCACAGCATAGATTATCATTTAAACCACAGTTTTACATGCAATTACTCAAACATTGACACTGCTGATTCAAACCATTTTACAATCACAAAGTTTTGTATTTTAACCTGTAGAGCTGCTGTTCTTTAAACCATATGGACTCATTTATTAGGAAAAGTCATCTCAAATTGCTACAATTTGGAAAATGTGTGAATAAATAAATAAATTAGCAGCACCAAACCATATATTAAGGTATTTATTTATTTATTTATTTATTTATTTATTTATTTATTTATTTATTTATTTATTTTAATTATTTTTTATTTATTTATTTTTTGGCATTTTCATGTTTTCTGGTTAATAAACTGTATGCATGCATAAAAATGCATTTTATTATCATCTGTAGTTACACACTTTACACTACTTTCTTTAGTACTCCCTCATTTATATTCTCTATTAGCAGTGGATTTGATTGGATCTGTTGGTTACTATTTTTGGCTCTCCTTGGTTTTAGTGTTTGCACCTCAGACGATGTGATGATTTGCTCAAGATGTGGGCTTGAAGAAAAGCCTTAAGCTGGGCTGACACATCGCACAGAGAGGAGCTTCAGATGTATCAAACAGCTGTAAAGAAATCAGCTCCAGCAAAGCAGAGCAGAAAACTACGGTACATCAAAAAGACTTAATTTAGTTTTTTCTTTGTAAAAAGATGCAAGACGGTTCAGCAAGAGCACAACAAAAAGCTAACATTTATGCATTTAGCCATGAAGGTACAGGCAAGGATAAAAAAAAAAAAGAGTTTCATTGTAGCTCAGGCTGGCAAAAGAAAACCTGTTGTATTCTGATGACCTGCCATGGCCTCTTGACAGTCCACCCCCATGAACACAGGTAGCCACAAATGAGCTCATTTAAAATGAGACTGTTGCCGGTGGATGGCAAAAAGTCAGACAGAAGCTCTGACAGGTGTCAGGGCGCCCGATAGTGTCCTCGGTGCTGCACTTATTTCACACCTTCGCCTCTCCTGCACGCTCGCCGCAGGTTGTGTTTTTAGCACAGGAAATGGAAGATTTAAGATCTTTATTAAGTTCTGGTTGAAACTCCTCCCCCCTCCCCCCATACACATTTATACCATCAAACAGATGGCTGTCTCTTTATTATTATTTTTATGGCTTTAATTAGGGCTTTCCACAAGGTTCTGGTTTGCCAGCGAGTGGGCGTAACACTAATGAGACAAGGCTGATCTGCTTAGCTTTGAGAAAGAACACATCAAACGTGTTTATCACAAAGTTGTACAAATAAATGTTTTTCTTTTCTGACACTGTTCTTGTAATAAAGAATTTCACATATGTTACACTATTTTTAAGCTGTTGAGAAGGTGAGCATGATGTGAACTTGGAGTGTTCAGCCTGAAGAAAAACAATGCTGGATAAGTGGTCTTATTTCATTAGACAAAATAATTGTTACCTTATGGGGGAGTGGTGGCGCAGTGGTTAGACGGTGGGCTTGTGATCGGAAGATCGCCGGTTCAAACCCCGGTACCGAC
>JARVLU010001586.1:25038672-25048982 GCA_031762415.1 Simpsonichthys santanae
GGCAGCTTACCGCCACCGGTGTATGAATGTGTGTATGAATGGGTGGATGGCTGGTACTGTGAAGCGCTTTGGGGCCCGTCATGGGGGCTGGAAAGCGCTATATAAGTAAGCTCCATTTACCATTTACCATATATATATATATATATATATATATATATATATATGTAAGTAAATTTACTAACAGTAAATGTACAGGCCGAAGGCACAAATAACATTGATGGCTAACGCTCCAGTGAAGAGTATCACTGGACAGCAGCCTTATGTAGAGGAGGTCCTCATCAGGGTGATGGCCGACAGCTGTTGTTAATTAGCGGCCATCTTGGACGAGGAGCTGCAGTCAGTGGTACTCTTACACTTAGATCTTATTACTGTTATTCTTTTACATTCTAATACCTTGTTGGATGTAACTGGGACTTTGTTTGATGTAACTGGGACTTTGTTGGATGTGAAAGGGGCCCTGTGTACACAATTTCATTGACAAATAAAGAACCTTGAATCTTGAATGAGGTGGAACAAAATTGGTTTTTGTTATTAATTACTTTTCAGGTTTTCCAGTTCAAGGCAACATAAAAACATCAGGGCATTTCTGCTGACTTGAACAGAGTTATTCACACTTTAATAGGTTTTGGTCTGGCATTCCCACTGCAGTCTTTAGCTAGTTCAAAATATTGATCCAGCCACAAATGGGCACAAGTAAAATACTTTTATAAAAAACGTATTAAGCATTTCCCCAACCCTCTCCATTTGAGATCACATTTTATGGATCTTCTCCTTCTTCTTCTTCCCTTGTTAGGGGTCACCATAGGGAGTCATCCTCCTCCGTCGCACTTTTTCCTCTGCATCTTCTGCTCTTACTTATCTTGACCTGCATTTAAAACCAAATTTCAAACTTTGTGAATGTATTTGATAAATTTACACTTGTTGCTGTGAACATCCAAAGGTTCAGATTTCCTTTGTTTTATTTTGTAAAGCTTTTTTCATTATATTATATTGTTATTATACTGTCATATTAGGAGCTATAGTTGTTTTTCATGTAACACACTATTGTAGTTCGACTTTCTTCAAAGTACAACAGTTTACAACTCTGACTGTTAAGAGTTGTGGCAGATCATTATATGTGAGACAAAAAACAGTAACATGAAAAGTAGCACGGAAAACACAAAAAAAAAGCTCAGTAAGAGACTAAATGAAACTCGCGGCTGCTAGGATTTGTTTTGTTTTACATCAGAGATGTGAGCGTTTCAGAATATCACAAAGAAACAGACTCCTGTAAAAGCCACAATTTATCATCCTTTTATAGTTTCTTGATGGGGGTAAATTAAAAAGGTGGCTTTTACTGTAAAAATCCTACTTGCGTTGTTTTTCACATGATATTTTTCATCATCTGAAATCTTGAGATGTAATACATAAAGTACAAATTCATAAGATATACATCAGTTTTTAAAAAAGTCACTGCTAAATTAATTTAAAAAAAAACAGCAACAACTAAGCATTGTTTAAGCATTTTGTCTTGATGAAAAGTTTTTAAAAAGTTTATTCATTTTGTGACCTGAGGGGATCATTTTGTCTTATTTCCACTATTTGGTGTTTGACCATACGTGGATGTTCTTGCCTTTATAAATGTGACAGCATAGCATTTGATAGAGTGACTGGAAATAGACGCTGACCTTAAACGTGTGATGGATGAGCAGTTTGAGAGTAGAATACTGAAGTCAGCGGCGTCGGAGCTTAAGGTTAGCATGCAATGACAGAAACGGGGATGGGGAGGAGGTATAAAAAAAAGGACTATTCATCTCTTTACAACCTGAACCTCTGATCCCTTATCACGACTCTGTCTTGGCCGTCTTGTGTTTTTTGCGCAGCCAGACATGTCACAGAGAATTAGGCAAACTCACTTCCCAGTAATTGGTTTCTGGGGAAAGGTTTTTAGGCTGACATTAGGAAAAGGGTGGCTTCCTCCTCCTGTTAATTAAGTCTGTGGTTGGAGTCAAAGAACATGACGGTGCCGGTCCTCCAATAAATAATGTCATTAGAAAGATCGGCACTTAAAAAGTTTTTGCTTTACTTTGTCAGGTCATTGCTAAGCTGTCTAGCCTCTGTCTTTGCTGGGTAAGTATTTGTATGTATCATTACTGAGAAAGATTAAAGGATAATGAGTTGAATAAATGCTGCTGTACCTCCTGACACAACTGCTCCCGATTTGCTCGGAATAATGTCAAGCCATTGTCTCACAGTGGAAGCTCTTCTGCGTGTGCAACAGCTCGCAGGTGTTTAAACTTTTATCCTCCCAATGCATTTTTGATGACACAATCCTCCAAATTGACACCAAAGTAAGGAGAAGAAAAAGATAAACGTTAATAGTGTCGCATAAATGCATTCATTTAAAATTCATCGCTGGTAGCAGGTTCGTCTCCCTGAAAAACAATTTAGTTTAGAAAATAATTCACTTGAGAAAATGTTTAACTTACGCAATATCTGCAAATGCGCATCGGTAAAGTGTGTGGCAGTGAAATCTCAAAACGCACTGTGCCAGTATGTGAATTTTTGTTTACTGCATAAACCCAAACACTTAGCAAGTTTGGCTCATATTTGCTCAGAAAATACTTTTTTTTTTTTTTCAAAAGTCTCTGCTATAATTCAACGGATTTGACTGTAGGTTTTTGAAGTAATAACGAGTTTAGAAAGCTGCACGTTGTATTTATTCAAATGTGCAGCTGTGTGTGAATGTTTAAGCCTAAGAAGTGTCGATGGGCATCAAACTTTGTTATCCACTGAAAGAAGAGAGAACATTCAGATTTGATCTCTGGAAAGAGCTTGTAAAAGGCTGTTTGATTTGCTTACTTTTAATCACACCTATAGGGATAATTTAAAGTTAATAATTAACTTAATATGCATGTTTATGGTCTGTGAAAAAAGAAATACCTAGAAAAACCCATGCATGTACAGGGGAAACGTGCAAACTCCAAGCAGAAAGCCCAAGGCAGAAGGCAAGCTTGCAGCCTTCTTGTTGTATGGTTACAGTTTTATGAGTTATTAATTTTTTTTGCACCAGGCAAATCTCATTGAGATCAAAGATCTCTTTTTAGAAGGGAGGCCTGGCCTGAAGGCAGCCTAACATGCATGTTTATTATCTGCTGTTCCACTGTGATGACCTGTTGAGGATTTTTTTTTTTTTTCTAAATAAATGTTTGACCATCCCACAGAGCAGCTGGGGCAACTTTCTTAGATTAAGACATATTTAAAGCCTGATTTTACCTTCAAAAGTCAGTCACAGTGGTTGTTGGGTAATTTCCAGTCTGTTTCTAAAAATGTTTATTTGGAACCAGCCAGATAAGAACATTCTGTTTACTCATGAATCCAATGACCCACTGTTGTGACTCTGGCGGACTTACGGCATTGGCTCCTGCTACACACAAGCTCAGGGTTCCTGGAACCTGATTGGCTTGTGGGTTGGAGTGGAGTTCCTTCTAGTCTCTTCTGCCACATCTTCCTCAGATGCGAGAACTCTGAAGAATGTGCAATCTGAAATTGAATTCTTCCTATATCTTTATAGTCCTATTTCCTTTCTTCCTTTTTTTTTTTTAATTATAAATGCCAGAAATATGTTTAGTTAAATTTTTGACTACACTTTATTTCGGAAAATCCACCACAAGGACCTTGAATAAACCAAACATAGTTGTAAAATATGTAACCCCGTTGAGGTTTGGGATTTATAATCTTTAGTCTTTTTTAATTGTCATTTAATGCTGTCACAAAGCTTGATTTTAAAGCTATTACAGTAAAGTACAAAACATTTCTGACAGTTTAGAGCAAATTTGCACCAGTTTTGTCGAACAAATTTACGTGCAAATTCAAATTTAAAGAACTTTCATTTGTGCTTTAGCACCCCTGTCCATCCAGCCACAGAAACATCTGCACCAGTCTTTGTTGAGGTTCTGCACGCTTGAGCTTATGAATAACTTGGCGATTCTAAATAAACCAGTCTGCATACATCAGGACAGACAACAGTCAGTAATTTATCAAAGCTGTCAACAGAAGACATAGATGACCTGTGAGGTAATTAGTTAAAAAAAAAGGTTATTTGTGAAGCTTTTCTGTCAACAGATCATAATTTATGACAATTCAAGGAAGTCCACGACAACTACAATCGACTTTCATCAATTCAATAAAAATATTTAAAAATAATATGACACTGTACCTGTTGCTAATAAAACAGATAACATATATTTTTCAATTAAATTAAAATCAGTTTCTTTATATAACGCCAAGTTGCAACAGAAGTCATGTCATGGCACTGAACAAAAACACTCATAGATAAACTATACAGTATATATATATATATACAGTATATATATATATATATATATATATATATATATATACTGTATATATATTTAATAACATTATCAACAAATAATTAAAAAAAGAAATTAAGAAATAAATAAATGTATTTCATCTCATTAAATCATTCAACATACTAGATACAACAGGAAAAGTAAAATAGTATTCAATCATCTTTTGTGTTTATGCATTGATTTACATTTAAATTATTCAAAGTACTTTGTATTCTTTGAACAAAAAGTGATATTTTAAAAATGTTTTAATATTGGACAGAGTAGTTACATTACATGTACAGTACTTTGTAGAAACTATTCTTGTACTGATAGTCTGGCTGTCTATATTCTGATTTTACTTCAATTTGTATGTTGCTTATGTGTTGACTGTTTTTTTGTCTGTTTGTGCAGCACTTTGGTTGACCTTGTTGCTGTTTTAAGTGCTCTTTAAATAAAATGGTATGGTATGGTTGTGCTTTGAGCCAGATTGTCTTCATAAAAAAGGCAATTTAAGGGGTAGAAGTAACAAACTGTGTACATCTATACTGTAAATATGAACGTGTATACCTGTGAGAGTGTCAGGCCATACACATTGTTGCTGTTTCCAGTAAGTTAAAGACAATAGTTTCAAAAAGCATCTTACTCAACATCTGGGAAGCGGCGGAGATGCAGTCATCCTTGAGTTCATCAGTGTAAAATGAGCTCCGGCCACGTTCATCATGCTCACTCTCATTCTGAGTCAGTGAAGTGCTGGAAAGTGGTTGGATCAGACGCTCCTTTGCGGAATGAGAACATACAGCAGGTCTTAGAGATCCAGCTCTGATGCCCTTTGATAGAGCAGAAAGAGACAGATGAAGGTATGATGGGTGGATGAGTCCTCTCTGAATCAAAAGATGTCTGCCAAGACACACTTCTTTTCAGGATTTACAAGCTCTTACTTCATTTGAGGTGGGCCTGTGTGCTGCGAATAGTTATCCCGGGTCGAACTATTAGCTGTGGGTGCAGCGGTAGCAGCAGCTGGGTGAAACATGAACTGACAGGGTATGATGAAATAAAAGTGTGCTGTAGAAAAATAAATTGCTTCCTGTCAGGGGATGATTCTGAAAGTCTGATGGTGCTACCCTTTTCCAAAGAAAGTAGCACTGATGAACATAGTTTGCATTTATGGATGCTGAAGCAATGACTGGATGCCTTCACTTAGTGAAACAGTCCTTTCTCACAGCATCTATGCTTTGACATCTTTTTTTTAATGGTATATGTGTGTGTATGTGAAAGGTTACCATAGCCCTTCATGAAGGAAAGTACTGAGACCGAGGCTAAACAGAATGTGTGGGACATTTTCGCTCCTATTTTAAGACGACATGATTTTAAGTTAAATTTCTTATTTTTTGACAGTCCCACACTTTTTTCAAAAAGTGTAACACTTTCATCTTCACTGAGCTCAGAGTGGGAGCTACGACTCAGAGTGTTCTTTGAGACAGATCCTGACAGAATGTGGTCTTCAATGAGCCAATGTGTTTTCACACTGGTTCCACATTTTAGGCAGAACTGTCATTTAAGTTCAACTAAGTAAGAATAATAATTAAAAAAAAATCCTATTTATTAACAGAAGCTGTTGGAGTGGTCTAAATCTCTCTTATACAGTATTTGCTTTTAAAAGTCTTCACTGAGTAGAGATCCTTTAAAATTTTAATATGTCTATAATGATTTTTAAAAATCAGCATCCCAAAAACTGCAGTACAAATATTTTATATTGATTGCTTTCGTTTCCTTCTTCCCTTTAAACAACAGCCTTCTAAATATACTGCAACCAAAAAAAATGTTGATCAATTTTTGTTTGTTTGTTTGTTTTTTTACCCTTTAAGATACAGATTCAGTTTAGTATTGCCAGTTTCAATGAACAGGATTCACAGACTAGGAACTTGCTTTGGCATAAAAGTGCAAATAAAATATAAAAGATAAAGAAAACATGTACGCCAATACAATACAATACAATACAATATTCAGAAAAAAACGTGCAAATGGAGTAGTGCAGTTAAAATACAGTGATAAAGTGACCAAAGCAGATCCGATAATTCTCAATCGGGTCATCTGGACAGTTTTAAGTGGACCCACTTAAGGTGTTTACTGCTTGGTGGTGAAACAGTTTGCTGGAACTTCTCTGACTGATGATGCCCTCCGGATGGAGGGTGAAATGTTTCTATTAAAAAGAAACTGCCCGGATGACCCGACTGAGAATTATTGGATTTGGTACCTGGATTATTGAGCATGAACTTTACTGCCCTAAAGGTATAGTTTCCTCAAATGATTGGGTGAAAAACAGACAATGTACCAACTTCCACTTTGGTGTGTGGATGTATCTACAGTAGGTGTAAGAATATGATCGGGGTGGCCAAAGATTAGTCTATGGAGGCCAAGTCCACCAATGGCCACTCCCTGGCTCCACCATTGCTCCTGGTTGTGGATACCATTGCTCTCTCCACTCGACCGGATCTGTAACTTTGAGCTGCCTCGGACAAGCAAAAAAGAAAATAAGAAGAAAATAAAAACATCTTTACTTCTTTTACACATTGCAACTCCAGTAGAATATTTTGCACCATAAACATCAAGGTTTACTTTCATTCCCTGTCCAGAAATCACTCATTTCAAAGGGTGTCATTGGCGTATCGCTCATTAAACAAAAGTTTTATATAAAATTCTGAATAAATATGTTCACCAACACTGCATTATCTGTTTGGAAACATTTCTAAACATTTCACGTGCTTGGAAGTGAATCTGAACACGTCTTCACAGTCAGGGAAGTGAAGCGAAAAGTGCTGCATGTTCTGAATGCGGTTTTTGGTATTAGAGCTTCTTTTTAAGAAATTCTGTTCTTACACGTTGATTCTCACGCAACTGCATCTCATTTAAAACGTGAACGCTTTTTAAAAGAATCCTTGCTCTTTGTGTCTTAGCAGCATGTGGAGCGTGAACCAAACAAAACTTAGCAACGATGAAAATATGCAACTATAAAGACACAAATAAAACAGCTCTAGGGCATAAGTTTGTATGTAAGCAGGCAGAATAAGGAGAGTTGTGCACACCTGTCTGTGCTTTATGGTCTCTTTATGTGTCACATCAGCACCCAAGCAAGAAAATTAGACCCTTAATAGGTTTTTAATAAGCAATGAAGTCAATGTGGGATAATTACCCTAATTTCTCTTCCTTCCACCGTGCAGTGTGATAGCTAGTGCTATATGGTGTAGGAAGAATTTGTGGACTGACAGGCATTTCCTGCAGCTCATGGTGTGTGTTATATGTGCGCTTGGTTTCAAAATGTTCAACGTGTGGGTGGTTGCACTGGCAGTAGGAAAAGGCGCGGGCACGTGCTTCTCTCTGAGCACACATTAATGCAGTTGGCTGTGTTGTACTAAGTGGGATCCGTTTCAGTGTTGACGGTAAAGCGGGGTTTCATGTAGCAAGTCTAAATTGCTGCCAGTCCATCCATGAAAGCTGGTAGCAAACAGCAGACATGGTGTGATGATAAACATGAATAATATACAAGAGTTCTGCAGAGGCTGTGTTGTGGGTTGCAGAGGAAGTGAGGAAGCTGAGTGATTTGTGCACAGGCAGAGACCATCGGCTAAAGGTGAACAAGCTGCAGTTCGATAGCCTCGCTTTTTAATCAAGGTGCACAACGGCTTTGTATCGGGAGATTTATTGCTGAAGTGCTTTCAGTCAGTCACCGAAGGGAACTTTTACAGCCAATCCAAGCAACAGAAAGCCAAATGGAAAGTGTTTTGCTCCATTAAAAAAAAAAAAAAAAAAACGTTTTCCATGACAAGCATTTCATCATTTAAATATAGGACATGAACAAATAAAATGACAATTCAAATGTCTGCAGAATTCATGACATAACTCACGTCATATAGTTGGTTATTGTTTATGTGGTTTTTGCCAAGTGGAAGCAGTTAAAGGGCTTTTAGCAGTGAGTGTAATATAAGTCAAGAGTTGATCTCCCTCATTAGTGAAATCTCTGGGCTGTTTTGTACTGATGATTATTGTTTTGTTTTAGTGAGCTCATAAGCACTTTGCCTGAGCCATTAAAATAAAACTTCCTTTATTACAAGACTTCATAAAGTGATTTTGAGCAGTGTTTACTGTCTGATGAATGGTTTCAAAGATTATTCATTTAGAGAATAAGATTGTTGTTTTGTGTTGAGAAAGGGAGTATAGACAATAGAAACAAATAGAAATAAAACAAACAATACAACGTTCATATCTTTGAGAAAAGCTAAATTCAATTATTTTGAAAATGCAGTGAAGGCTGAGAGAGGAATGAATTTGCTGAATTTAGCTGAAGGAACTGAACAGTTGAAGGTGGGACTGCATCAAGGATCTGAGCTCCTTTTTGTTTGCTCTGGTGATGTGCACTATGATGTTTGCAGATGATGTTGTGATCTATGGTGAGAACAAGGAACAGGTGGAAGAGAACTTGGAGAGGTGGAGGCATGCACTTGAAAGAAGAGGAATGAAAGTCACTTGTAGTAAGACAGAGTGCATGTGTGTGAATGAAAGGGACGCTGGTGGAACAGTGAAGCTACAAGGAACAGAGGTCATGAAGGTGCAGGACTTCAAGTATTTTGGGTCCACTGTCCAGGAAAATGAAGAGTGTGGTGAAGAGGTGAAGAAGCGAGTCCAGGCAGGATGTGGAGGATGAAAAATAGTTTCGAAAGTGACCTTTGACAAAATGGTGGCAGCAAAGGTTAAAGTAAAAGTTAAGAAGAGAGTAGTGGGACCAGCTTGTTGTATGGTCTGGAGACAGTGGCGTTGAAGCTGAGTTGCTAATGCTAAAAGGAGCAAAATGCTAGCTGAAAGCAAAACAGAGAGAACATTAAGCTTGTGTTTTGTTTGATGCATCCCCCCACCCCCCAAAAATAAAATAAAATAAAAAACTATATACTGTATATAAAAGAGGCAAAAACCAGCTAAATATAGCAAAAAGGTAACTAAAATCTAAAGCAACAAGCTTTGTACACTTCTACAAGTAGATAAAGTCAAGCAAAGAACTAAAATTAGCTAAATTTAAAATCAAAAGTAGCAAAACAAACAAAAACAAACACTAAGATTAAAGTTGCAAAATCACAGCTAAAAGCTAAAAAGCTGAAGAAAAGATAAAAGTAGCAATAGGCAAAGGTGAAAGAAGCAACAGGGTTTCTAAAAACTAAAAATAATATATAAGCTTAAGCAGACCCAAAGAGAACAATGTTTTAATATACAATATTTTCTCATAGAAATACATTGGTATATCTTCAGTTTCTTCAAAAACAAAGTAAAAAATTGGCAAACATTCTAAATTTATAAAACAAAAAGTCAGCACCAATCTCTTAAATAAACGGACTGTTTTAATTTATGAATAGTGAAAACACACAATACAGGGTTGGACCAAAAAAATAAATAAATAAATCATGCTAACAAAATAAATACATAAAAATAACAAAGGTGTAAATGTTAAGATCGCATTCATACAATTACTGGTATTTAGGTTTTATAATATTTTTAAGCTAACCAGGCAATGCCCCCCAGCATATATCATTAATGCTCCTCTTCTTTGATGAATATGCCTTATCAGGAATATGAGGAATAGATTTAAGAATATTTTTAAACGCTGTCTGCACCAGGTGCTTCAATCATTTTACTGCCCACAACTCAGCATCTTAACACCTTCCTGCTACTGTTTCGTGGTTTAGCATATGGCCACTAGAGCTCACTCTTAAGCAGAAGAATACAGCTGGTGAGCGTAACCTTATTATTCAGTCTATAAAACAGTAATACACCCTGGTACCTTTACATATCTGCTTACACACGGAAAGGCATCTACAATTTTAGCAATGTGATTTCCTCTCTTCTATATTTAGATCCATTTTAATAGCACTTCTGCTACTCACTGCATCTATTAGATGTAGTACTTTGCAAGCCTTCAGGACCCATGGAGAG
>JARVLU010001586.1:25096817-25109232 GCA_031762415.1 Simpsonichthys santanae
ACCAGTAGTCCCCTAATAAGGCTTGGCTGTGTGTTCCCCAGTAAGTACTGGTTAACTACCCATTAGCTCCTGATTCACTCCTCTTTAGGTTCCTTGATAATTACTCATTAGTTCTTGATTAGTTCCTCTTCATTTACAAGGTAACTAACAGTAGTCCCCTAATAAGGCTTGGCTGTGTGTTCCCCAGTAGGTACTGGTTAACTACCCATTAGCTCCTAATTTGTTCCTGAAGCGTTGCTGAGGATTTCCCTAATATTTAATCAAATTTGGTGGATCTTATTGTAAAGTGTTACTTGTTTTTTTTAATACAAGGCATTAGTTAGTAAGAGACTGTAACTGCACTTCTGCTCTCCGCTGAATAAATAAACCTCCAACCTTTTCACAGTAGCTGTGGTGTCACCACCAGCGCCTTGGCAGAACTTGTCTCCTTGGTAACCAAGCAGGCTGGTCTGACAGACAGATGTGAAATAAGCACAACAAAGTCATTGAAGACACCAGGAGCTCTAGCTACCGGCATGCCACTCTGAGGTGGGAAATGCATCCATCGTGTGATGCGAAGTTATGAAGTTATGCTCATAAAAACCAAGCAGATCTTTCAGCAATGAAGACAAATGAATTAAAGCATTTTATGTATATTTCTAAAGTTTATGAAACCTTGGCTTTGCATTAAACCATCTATTTTCTGCCACTTGTCCACAATGTGGTCACAGAGACAACAGGTCTTGGTCTTCCCAGCTACACACTCAGCTCCTCTCTCGTCAAATATTGAAGAAAATGAATACAACCAACCCGACCCTCAGCTTTTTTTTATTTATTTTTTTTTTTTATGACAGCTGGTTTTCAAAAGATGGAGTGAGATTGTCTCCTCTTTTTGGGATTGTAATGCACTCTCCACTTCTATGCAAATGTAAGTTTGGCCTGAAAACACTCATTAGCCCTTCAATCATTATAGATAAACATAAATTACATTTCCTTCTATTCAATATGATGATACTGAGGTCTCACTACCACAAACAAAACTAATAAAGGAAGCTAAATTATCCAAAATGATCCTTTTATGGGTTTAAAAGTGGAAAGTTTGGAAATCGCTAGTTTAGAGCTCAAGTTTGACTCCAAATAAGTGAATACAGTAGTTTGTTGGGTGGAACATGGAGATTTATAGGGTATGGTTTTATGTTATAACAGCTATAAACCAAGCATGTCAGATTTGCCATATTCACATTTACAAGCCATGTAGCATCTCCACCTTCCTTTGTTCTGCAGTTATCTCATAATGGAAACAAGAGTTATGCAGTACCACTCTGAGTGTTGGCAGGATTCATGTTAGTGTTTCCCATAAAATATGTTTTGTTCTGCAATGTCTGCTCAAATCTGCACGTCACATGATCGAGCAACAAAATGATTTCGGTTGAACTAGGAAATAGTAAATGGGAAAAGCCCTTTATTGTGTCATCAGCAAAGTTGCTGCAAAGATAAGAGCACAGCTTGTACGGTAGTTGGTTTTCTGCTAACAAGACTTGCCTTTTTTCAGCTCCTCCCAGGAGAGGAGCAAACACCATAACCTTTATTCAGCATGAGCTCAAGGCTGCCCTACCAGACACAATCTCTGCTTGAGACGAGCTTTTAAATAAAGACAGATCTGCCTCGCCGTCTCACTGTATACTTATGAAATTGTCTGTTGTTTGTCCTTTGGTCTGCCCTCTTCTCCACTCTTTTGTTTCAATATTGCCACTCTCTCAAAACAGGTTAGCTGAGTGTCAAAAAGTTTACACTGGGCTTGCCTGTGGGCAATTTGTAAAAGTTTAGCAAGAGATGGAGTGGTGAGATAGAGCACAGTGTGTCAAATATTAATTTTGAATGCCTGTCATCAATTTTGCACACAGAGTGGATGACAATTTTTCCATTTCCACTCAATTTGAAGACCTGTCAATCCGAATAACATTAGCAGGAAGTAGCAGTGTGAGATAGGAGCTCCATATATCATTATTTGCTGTTCAACTTGCATTGCCAAGTTTTTACACTCTTAAAACTGATGTGTATAACTTTTACCAAATATGCTTTGACAAGAACTGAATGTAACATTAGTAGCTCAATGTGTATTTCAAAATCAGAAGGTTGTTGGCATAATTTTCTTTTTGATGGTATTGTATATGTCAAGGTCTTAAAATAGCTATGTCGGATGTAAACATCTTGTGTTTTCATAGTTTATGCTCATCTCATTATATGCTGGACAGCTGTGTCAGATTTTGTTCATGTTAGCAGTTTTTCACAACTAATTTTATACCAGAAACAACCAAATACAGTATACACATTTTTCACTAATACTATTTAAAAGAAAAAGAAAAAAACTATGTTGTCAAAAAAAGCACTTTCACATAGTGGGTCAACCAGTTTGATGGTCATGGCCAAAGTGGTTCAAAAATGGCCACGACTGCCTATAGTGAGTCGACGGGGGAGAGGGCAGACTGCAGAAACCACCCAAGCACCATCAAACCGATTGGACCACTATGTGAAGGTGCAGCTCCTCTAACTGATGAAGTCTTGTGGACTAAAGACGAAAAGTTTCAATGAACAGAAATTGTCCAGAGGAACCGGACTTGAATCAAGATATGTTGTCAGAAGTTGCTAGTCTTAGTTTTTAGAACAAACGTAGAAGCAGTTCAAGCAGCAACATGTATAAAATGTTTTTTGAAAAGTTTGACAAATGGGACAATTGAGACTGTGATTTGACACACCACAGGTATTATCTTGGTCCATTACAGATTGAAGGGTGCCCACAGGACTGTCCAACAACGTCCTTCAGCATTTCAGTGTACATCTGTAACATTCTTTAATCCCTTAGGGAGGTTGTTAATCTCTTCAACCTCAGCCAAGGTAATAGACACACCTTCCCCCTGAGACCTCAAACTTAGAGATGGACATGGAGCTGGAGAAGCCCATCCTCTAAGTCTTCTACTGCTCGACAGTCTCCTTAGATCAGATTGCAGCGTGCCCAAACCAAGCACAGCTGGGGAGGGCCACTGCTTTCCCTTTTCAACAATTTCCCAGAACCTCCTTAAGGCCAACTGAACTTTCGTCTCCTTAGCCTCCCCTGTTGAGTCGTACCTTCTTCTACTGCAGGAGCTGCAGCCTGTTAGGCTGCACTTGATCTTTTAGCTGTGCCAGGAGACCCCCGGGGGCCAACAAAGCCCTAAAGGAATCTTTCGTCACCTGAGTGGTTCTTCTTTTGCAGCACACTCACTGACAATCTGGCCAAAAAAAAAATAAATCTTAAATTTTCCTTTTTCTTCCAAATGGGGGAAATTGGGCATCAATGACTAATCGACCAGATCCCTTATATACGGTAATACCGAAGGGGACTCTGGCAAGTTTCAGGCTAATTAGAATATAAATTCTAGTGACTGAGCTAAACTAACAAGATTGTTGAAACAAACGTGCAGGTTTCTGTTCAGGTAATTATGGATTTTTTTTTTTAAATCAACAAAACATTCACCACTGAGAGAACTATGTACCAGTCTTTTTGCTTTTTAAATGTGTGTTTTGTACTATTACATAGTTTTATCACCAACAGACGTCTTTCTCTAAACGTCTTCTATACAGGACTGAATCTTGCCTTGGCAGAACGAGGTGGAGGTGTGCATTAATGATTTAATAGGTGGCAGGCAGAGGGATGGAAACTCTTCTCAAATGGGGGAAAAGGGTGACATTCATTGATTTGTCACCGTGTGAGGAGATGGGTTGCCTAAATGAGGTGCTTCGTCCATGTTGGCCTGGCTCATGGGAAAAGGAAGCAGTGGCTCACATGACCTTTCAGTGTGCAATTGTTGCAACTGTTACTCTTTTAGATCAAATCTTGCTTCAGCTATTTCGCCCTGCAAATTGCTTTTGCTGTTTGCTTTTGAGCTTCATGAGCTGGCTTGTCAGTCTACCATACGTTGTTCCTTGCAAACTGTGTTGCCAGATCGGGCGGTTTTCATTCTGATTTTGCTGGGAACTCTGGGAAAATTTTTGTTGGATTGTTGCATTTTGCCATATTTTGTTAAAGTATCTTGGCTTGTACTGATGTGTGTTCATGTTCAAACAGTAAATATACCGTAACAATATATTGATTGGGTGGATTTTTCTGTGATGTTGCGGTTTTTAACTGATTTTTTTGGGCTGGAAATCCTCGACTCTATCTGGCAAGACTGCATTTGCAAACTACAAGTATTGTCGCTGATACAAGCTGGCAGAACAGGCTAGTATTAACAATTCAGATGCAGCGTCATCACATCTTGGTGCATATGCATCTGCCTTAACCCGTCTGACAGAAACAGATGGCAGAGGAGCTGAATAACACTTAAAACCTCATCTGTCCCCTGGTGCTACTCAGTGTTTATAGTTTGCGCTTGGCTTTGTATTCAAAAGCATACTTTTTTCCCTGCAAAATGTTTTAAATGGATAATTTAAACCAGGACTCTGCAGCCTACAGCTCTGGAACCACCTGTGGCTCTTTGGTCCATCTGCAGCATCTCTTTCAAGCTTTGACGAAAACAAAAATGAAACTGAATTTTATAGGATCTTATACCCAAAACAAAAAATTACTAGTTTGAACAGTTTTCTTGTAATTTCCTTAACAAATATGTGGATACTAGTAATAATACACAGCATAAATTATACTCACTTTAACTTTATGCTTTATTGCTTCAAAGTAGGGTACTCAATTTTTCCACAATTAAAAAAAAACACACACATAAGCCTGCACAGTTCATTGTTTTAGTTATTTAAAATATAATAATAATTTCCCCCTTTACAATAATCTAGTCCTGTGATGAACTTGCAACCTGGATATGGGCACCAGTGACCTTCTGCAACCCGAAAAGGACAAAGTGAGTAAAGATAATGGATGCATGGATGGATGGATGGATGCATGGATGGATGGATGGAATCCAGTTGTTTATTTTGTCTCAAAATGTAAAAATATCAATAAGGGTTAACAATCACTGGATGTTTTTAGTTTTATAATTTCTCACCTACTGGCCAGAAAAGCCCCCTCTAACAAACTTAAAGTGGCCCATGGGCCACCAGTTGGAAGTGACAACTGTAGCCGGTTTTGCGGCTCTGGACACGTTTAATTTAATGAACAAAGGGGCAGAAATAGCTATTTGGATCGTAAACATTGCAGACACCTGATTTAAGCAATTAAAAGACACAAATAAGAGTTTCCCCCTGCAAACAATGTCCCCATTAGAAAACTGTTAAAAAAAAATGCACACCGTCACTGAGGGATCAACCTTTACAAGGTTCCCATGTATTTTTTATCGCTGTCATCATTCTTTGATCCATCCAGCCATAACCCCAGCATCTGACATTATTGCAGTCCTGAGGGTCCTGGGGACATTACAAATGCATGTGCCCCAATGACTTTTGGTCACCGCACCAGAACAGCCACCTGCAGACACAGCAAGCTCACAAACAAACAGTAATGAGAAGGTGAAACGTTTGGAAATCTGCAGACATGTGGTCATTTGGGAAGTCTGGGGTTATAACAAGCCCATTCATTACCCAGCAAAAAATATGAAGAATTCCTCCTGGACACCAAATGTGAATACCCTTAAATGTCAAGAAAGCTTTATTGGAGTTTGCTCATGATTAAATATGCTGGTGAAGATTCTCAGTCATGCAGGACATGATAAATTCAAAAAAATGTTCAAAATAAAAACAACTGGACTTTATTTGTACAAATAAAGTCCAGTTGTTTTTGTATTGAACATTTTTTTTATAAACTCATGATTAAATGAGGGTGTGCAGGAAAATGTACATATTCTTACATCCTTTATTTAAAAAAGGGACTTTTTTAAATCTAACTGGTCTTTGATGATTTACATTTTATTTGTCATCACTTTTTATTACTTTTAGAATTTGTAATTTATTGGGTGTTAAAATGGGACTACCATTTTTTTTTTAAAGAAAATCCCAGCTAACAGATACACCAGCTGGATAGCAGAAAAAAAAAAGCAACAATACAAGCATGTTATTTAGTGATTTACTAATTCAATATAATTCAAACTAAAGATGTAAAAGTGTTTGAGTGAAGTCAGGTGCAGCCAGCTGACAGAAAGAAGCTATGTAGCATTTTAAAGCTAGCCATTGAGCTATACAGATCATTTACAATATGCCTTTGTTGTTGGTGTTTATCTCTGGAGACAAAAGGCAATTTTTAATGTAACCAATAGAATATAGGAATTTGTCTGGGAATGGATAAATAAATAAATACAATAATTAACAGATCACCTCCACTGATTAAAATGCCACCATGTCTTCAGCTAGAGCCATCTGATAGACATACCCTTTTAGGGGGCCATTAGGAATATATTAAAAAAGACTAATTTCCTGGAGAAGATATGTCACTGATGAATTATTAAAACATCTAATACAGGGCAAATCATTTCTCTTCTTCTCTCCTAAAAAGAGCTCCCCTGATGAAGAGTTAATGCACTGAATGACGTACAAATGTGGAAATCATTCAAGTCCACACTCATAAACACAGCTCAAAGAACTTAACACATGTAGCTTCAGATACAGTTTCCTTCTTAATCTAAGGTCTGGTCCTGCTAACTTAATAATTAATTAATTTGATTTAGTTATATAATACTAATTAATAGCAAAACTTAAAGGTCCAAATCAATCCAATTTATGTAAATTCACAATAAATAGTCATGGTTCAATCAAATGATAACTCGTTTTATTTCTGGTTAAAGATCAGGTTAAATTATTTTGTATTTCAGCAGCAGTTCCTTTAAATAAGGCTATCAATTTATCTTCATGAGTGAATTAACAACAACAACAAAATACTGTTAGGGGGAGTTCAGCATAGAGCTTGTGGAAGAAGGGTGTTGGACGTTCTAGTTGTTCTTGGTTTGCATGAGCAAAATCTTTCTCCAGAAAGAAGATTAAACAGCACATGGATGGAATGAGAGGAATCTTTTACAAAACTGAGTTTGTTTGTTTTTTGTTTCTCATTGAAAATGGTTTGCAAAAAAAAAAAAAAAAGGACAATGAGAACCAAATGACTCTCACACATCGCCGAAGTTTCCTGTCAGTTCTCATGTTAGGATTTGACGCAGCTTGTTAGAAAGCTCTCAAAAGTGTTGAAGAGTGAATATGACTCTTTGTTACATTATGATTCAGTTTAATTGTATTTATAACATTTCAGTTTGTAAAAGGGGAAAGAAATGCCTTTATATTGCTGAAAACACATTTTAAATCAAAGTAAGAAAGCTACTCTGTTCTGTACCTCTTAAAAATTGTCTAATTTAGCAATCTGAACATGAGTTTAAATGTTACTATTTTTTTTAATTATTTTGCAGAGTGAAAATTGAAGATAGTCAATAAAAGAGAAGTCTCAGGAACAAAAAAGAGCCGTGATGACATTTAAATGCTGTGATTTATAGAATCTCCAAGATCTTTTTTTAATGTGGTTGAAGTTTCTAAAGTTCTTTGCTTTCTTCAACAAACATATTCAGCACATAATTTTCTTATTTTTTAAATGTTTCAACTATTTGAAGAGGATGCAGAAATACACAAATACACTTTTTTTTTCTTTCTACCTGCTGTTTAAAAAACATTTTTAACAGTATCTTCATGACAAAGTATGGCAGCTTAAAAAAAAAGACAATAAAAGCTGTCTTGCTTTCTTGTGACATTCTTTATATCAAATTATTTCTAGTCAATCTCGAACTAATCAGGATTTATGGAGTAAAAAGGTTTGTAAGCTCAATCATCCAGGTACATAAATCACAAAAACTTAAATCACATCATCTGGACAGGTTATTTTTTGGAAGAAACTTTTCGTCTTTCATCCAAAAGACTTCATCAGTCTGAGGCCTGCAGCCAAGATGAATAGCACCTTATCAACGTGTTTCAAGTCAGCCTGCTGGCAATGTTACATTTTTGCATGGTATGAATGTGCAAATTATTATTGTTCTAATAACTGAACAACAAATATTTGATGACTTTATATGCAACTACAGTAGTCCCTCGTTTATCACGGGGGATCTGTACCCTGAAGACCTGCGATAAGTGAAAAACCGCCAAGTAGGAATAGTAGTACAAGTAGGAAGTAGTAGTTTATTTTATTATATATAAAGGTGTTTTAAACCCTTCCCACACTCTTGCAATATTCTAAACAAAGCTTCTAAACTCTAAACGCTCTAAAAGAGCACAGAATGTCATGATTTCTGCTCCCTGCCTCCTCTGCTCGTTGCCATCTGCAAGCGTTCTTGGCCACGCCCACTTCTCCACTCTGCACGGTGAGCAGCTGATCAGCTGAAGTAAGGAGTTTATACTGCAGTATGGGTGACACGAAGGTGCAGCAGGTGCTAAATAATTGAAAATAATTTATTTAAAATAAAAAAAATTATGCCAGTCGTGCAGCTCATCCGTCAATCAGCCAGTTGTGTGTCGTGTCCAATCTTATTTTGAAAAACTGCAATAGAGCGAGTCCGCGATAAATGAACCGCAAAGTAGAGAGGGACTACTGTATATCTCCTGTTGTTAAAGTTTATATAAATTAGCAGCTTGACATTAAGATATAAAATAAGCTTTAGATTTAAAGAGCTGAAAAAGATTACAAAGGGCAAATGAGTTTTTATTTCCAGTCAAGTCTTTGTTTTCTTCACGTTTCCTTCATGCACACTGTGTCATTTCTATCTTTTGCAGGAGGCTTATAGAGATGTGGGATGTCATCCAAATGAGTGAACTGCAGGGGCTGAGGTTGCGTGGGCGTGGTAGCGATTTAACTGATGACGGTCCAAAGTTGGATTTCCAGACATGCAGGAAGTTCAAGCAAACAGCCAATGGAGTGAAAAAATGACGACAACAGCAGGGGAAGGATTACGAAGGAACTGTTCTGTCTGATCGGTCTCAGCTGAAGGAGCGTGAGAGAGTCCAGCACCTGGCCTGCAGGAGCCCACAGATGGAGCCTCTGGATCAAGTTATAGGAGAAACATGGTCTGCCTTTTCTGAGGCATTTGTGAGTGATTCAAACGCCCTCAGCATGTCAGACACCCACTCAAAGTCATGAAACAAGCCATACTTGTTCTTGTGCTGCAGCTTGCCGGTCGTATTTACCGAAAGACAAACAGGAAATGAAAGTCATTACTTCTTGTGACTGTCTTCCTGGAGTACTTCCAGTGTAGCACAATGACATATGACTGTACTGTCCTCTAGATTAATAATAACCAGTGCTCACTCTTGCATGCTCATAAGTTGTGATTTAAAAAACAACAATCTCATCAAAAAATGCCTTATTTTTTTCCCCAATAATGTTCTTTACATTAATCTCTTTTCAGTGTTTGGAGTAGAAACATCATCGATATTCTTAGCGATACATTAAAGTGGTCCAGTTGTTGGGGTTATGGTTTTATTTTGCTCTGTACCAACATTTTTCACTTTCAGGATGAGTTCGAGAAGGTGTTCCTCCGCTGGGTTACACTGGCATTCCTGACAGCACCTACAGCGGGATTAAATCCTAAACTGAGTCGTGACGCATCGCTAAATCATTGAACATGGTTTGGGGAAGTCTCTCATTTCAACCCTTACTATAATTTACATTCTTTACTCAACCTCCATATACTCCACAGAATAGTTTGTGTGATTTTAAATGCTTCTGGTGGGCATTCTCCAGAGTTCTAATCCCTGTGGACCCTCTACGTGTTCTCAGGACGTCACACCAAATCAGATCTACAGCTGAGGTCTACCAGTGATCTCCCCATCTTCATTCCTTTAAAAACTAACAAGAGAAGTCAGCTGAGCAGTACTACCTGCACTGCCTGCACTCTTTTCATTGACTCGTTCTCCAAATGCTACTTTCCTTCTCTGGCCTCCTGGAATCCTCGTGCCTCCTCCAAAGAAACCTTCAAAAACAACTATTAGTAAGAAATCTCCTAATTGCAGCTGGCAACATCTTGAACAATACTCACATGTGGGTTGGCTAACGTTTTTTTTTATTTGTTCTCTTCTAGATGTGCATGCTGTCACTTTCATTTCAAAATAAAATCTGTTATACTTGATTTCTGGTTTGGATATTTATTTATTTATTTTTTGACTCAGTACCCAAACCCTGTACAAAACTTGCAATACATGTGACACCAATACACCAGACTTCAGCAATCAAGGTACAAAATCCAACAATGTTCAGTCAGGTCAACATTGTTGGATTTTATACCTGGATTATTGAAGATGAACTTTGGTGTTTTGAACCACTTTGGCATGACTAACTCAGAGGAGTTGGTGGGGGAGAGGGCGGGCCCTGGAAACAATCTCAACACCAGCAAACTTTTTCCCACTATGGAGTATGCTGTTTGTGGGAACCAGTCTTGTTTGCTGGAGGTTCTTCAGATCGAAGAAGTCTTTTGAAGGACGAAATATCTCAGCAAAAAGAAAAAGAAAAAGAAACCATCCAGATTAACTGAGTGAACATTGTTGGACAGCAATATACTCCAGAGTTCAAACAAGTGTTTCATTATTCTATGTGGCCCCACTTTAACATAGTGGTAATGGCAATTCATAAAAGTTTATAATTGCTTCATTCTTCTTTAATGACGTTTTTTTTTTTCCTTATCAAAATAAAAAGAGACTCAACCCATGAGGCATCTAACACCATGTTGCAGAATGAATGTTCCAAATATGGGATAAAGTATGCAGAAGGTACAAACTGCATTAAATTGACATGCAGTAAGTTAGTACTCTGGCGCACCATGAGTGACTCCATATGTCACTGAAACTATTTACATACTGAAGGTGAGAGTAGACCTCAAACAAGGGGAAATTATAATATCTGTGGAAGCCAGAAGAGATGAAATTGTGAAGAATGTAAATATATTTTAGTGGGAATATTAATAAGTAGTCTTTGTATCACACTTAGAATAAATCACTTGTTAAACATACAGTATCTGACCTGTTTTATGAAAAAGTTTTTTTTTTTTTCAATCACGTCAGGACAGACTAAAGTCAATTTAATTTGTGTCAGATGTTCTGACCCATTTTCAGTTCAGCCATTTATCTCTTCTGCTGCTGAAAACAGCCACCACCAATACACTGGTGAAGATTTTCAGTCATCCAGGACATAGTAAATCCAAAAAAAAAAAAAATTAAAAACAAAACAACTGGACTTTATTTGTAGCTGAAGACATTTCACTTCTCATCCGAGGACCTTTTGCAATACAAAGAAACAAGGAGTGTGTGATTCAAGTTATACAGCTGTGGTGTGCTCTAAGCTTGCATAATGCAGATTGACACATGCAGATTGACCTCTCACTCTTCACAATAGAGGATCATTAGTATATTTGCTAGTCCCACCCACCGAGGGACCACTCTGGTCACTACTAATCATCTACCACAATTAAAAAATAAACAGCTCAAAATATGCTTGAAAACAGGGACAATGAGGAAAGAATTTCTCCACACATACATTATATGGCAGATTATTGAGCATGGACTTTGGTATATGGCAGAGTCTGAATCACTTTTGACTGAGAGTAATAAAACTTAATTTGTTTAGATTTTAGCACTTTAGTTTTGATGAGTAATTTGCTGATAAAACAGAAAACGGCTCCTACGGTTCAGAGTTTCATTTCAAACTGAGGAATGTGTGAACATCCATTATAATAAAACAGATTTTCTCATTTATTTATAATATTTTATACAGTTCTTAATGATTTGGGCTAAACTGACAATGTCATTAAGCATTTTAATCTTGATTAAGTTTCATATACCATATAGTTGGTATAACTGCAGTTTTAAATGCATTTTAATCTCTAAATATATTTAAAAAAAACAACTCTCTGTGTGGGTGTGTTTTTGTCTGAGTCAGACTGTTCAGTTCAGCTACAACTTTTCAGAGCATTATTTCTGCACCCAGTCTACTTAGTATCCAGTGCTCTATATGTGCTACACAAGCTAAAATTTAAATGTCCTTGTCCTGCAGACAGAAAGTGTAGAGACACAGATCTCACACAGCCTGTCAAACAGAGACAATCCTTAGAGACATGTCATTCATATTTCAAGACAAAGTATTTAGTCCATAAAAAGCTCAAACCCAAATGGATTCTCAAAGGACTTGCCTAAATGACAGACTAAATATAATGTTACAATCATAATTGTAAAACCTTTAAAATAATAATAATTAAAAAATATATATATATATATTAAAACTGATATGAGACACCATAATACCATTTATGCCAAATGTGTCTAACAGGTTCAAAGATTCTGTGAGGTGCCACAACTTCTCCTCCTCCACCATAACCCTCTGCACTGACTCCCCTCAGGGCTGTGTGTTGAACCCAGGCTGCCATATTGTAAAGTTTGCAGATGATACAGCTGTGGTGGGATGCATCACAAACAATGATGAGTCCAGCTACAGGCAGGAGGT
>JARVLU010001586.1:25109332-25119351 GCA_031762415.1 Simpsonichthys santanae
CATCTACACCTCCAGATGCAGGAAGAGGGCCACCTGCATCATGAAGGACCACACTCACCCAGCACACACACTTTTTGTCCCACTCTCCTCCGGCAGAAGGTTGTGGAGCATTAAGTGAAGAACAACTAGACTGAGGAACAGCTTCTACCCTGAAGTTGTTAAACTCATAAATCCTTAATCAGGATTATCACCTTGAGGAGAGAGAAAAAATCACTGTAACGCCACATTTATTGGTGATATGGGGCTTATCTGTGCTGCTGATTATGAATGCTGCTGATCTCTTGCCTTTATGCTGCTGTATTCATATCTGCTCACTAGACTCATGTTCTGGCTGCTGTTTAATATACTTTATTATTTTACATTAATAGTGTTTAGTGTATCAGATAGTTTAGCATTCATTTAGTGTACAGTATACAGTATCTTAGATCCATACTGTATTTTATACTTTTTACTTTTGCTATTTTGGGGGAAAACTGGAACCTTGAGTACACAATTCCCTTATACCTTATGCACCACCCGTGATTTGAATGACAATAAAGAACCTTGAACGTGAACTTGAATTCAGACTGGGATCATTTTCGCCAGGCATCTTTTTTTTTTTTTTTTTTTTTTTTTTACTTTTGAGCAGCTTCAGGCTCAGAGCTGTGTGTCCTGCTCAATTCCCAGCTCTCTTTGTGGTGCCTGCAGTCCTGTGAAAGATACATTTTCATGGTGAAAAGGACAGTGTTGTAATGGGAAATGAGCTTTTATGACAGCTAGATTTTCATCACACTAGAGCCAGATGGATTCTGTTTTTCATACATAGAAAAAATGGAGGATTTGTTTTTTCTGCAACTGGACAGACAAGATGGAAATGATAGAACTGAATTACGGAGAAGAGGTGATGAAAACAAAGAAGCAGATTGGAGGGAAAGATGATTGGAGGGGAATGAACAAAGTCCAGGGATTTCCTGCGTGTGAGCTCAGTGCACAGTAAAAAAGTCAAATCAACAAACACATTTCACTTGAGGAAATTCTCTCTGCATTCTAGCCTGCTCACTTAAAAAATATGAATTTTAAAACGTTGTAAAATTTAACAACAAAAAAAAATGACTCAGGAAATTTAGTTGTTGCTTTGCTGCTGTGGTTAAGAATGAAGGAATTTGTAACTAAAATAATGGAACTAGAAGAGCATTCACAGAGTACTTGAGCATATATTTGACACAGCATAAACACGTCAATATAACATGTTTTGTGTTCTCAATCCCTGTGGACTCTGCATTATGCATCACCTGCTGACATTACTGGATATGCATTAGCTTGAAGTTAGTTATCTAGCTTTATTTTAAAATTCTAGTTCATCAAATCCCATTTATGGGGGCAGATATTTCATGTTTTTTGCAGTATTTCATGTATAATAATGTCGATTTTTTTGTGTGCATGTTATATGTGAAAACTAAAGCAGAACACAAATAACTCAAAAATAATGGGAAAAAACAACACTATTTATTATTTGTAAAGCTTGAACAGCGCAATATATTGATGGACTGTATGGATTTAATTAAGTCCATTAGCGCTGACAAAGAGCAAAAATCCCAGGACTTAAAAATGAGCACAACTAATATTCAAGAGTTTTCCAAGATCACATATTAGAGTTGTTGTAATATCTGTTTAAACTTTTCTTTTTCATTTTATTTTATATAAAGGCACTCACTTAAATACTGACCATGTTCTTTTCTGTAAAAAAGTAAAAATAAAAACACAACCAAGTTTAACATTGTAAATGGTAAATGGACTGTACTTATATAGCACTTTTCCATCTTATCAAGACACTCAGAGCTCTTTACAACACAATCTGTGACCTCATTCATATAGCATGCTGTTATTTATGTACTTTATCACATTCATGCATCAATGTGGCACACATCAAAGGTAATGAGGGGTTCAGTGTCTTGCCCAGGAACATTTCGGCGTGTGACTTCTGGTGGAATTGAACCCCCAACTCTTGCATTGGAGGACAACTGCTCCAACCACTCAGCTACAGCTGCCCCAGGTAAATTGTCTCATGTAAAGTGTCAGATTCCCCTAAACATCTGTATTTTTATGATTCCAATAAGAATCTAATTGGAATTTTTACACGTTCACAAACTTTAAGGTTCCTCTTTTAAGCCTGAGTTACCTCCTTCATAACCAACCTTGTATTCACAGAGGTGAAGGAGTGAATGTTCTTTCAAAGACCTATTTGAGAATAGAAGCTTCCCTGAATTAATTTCAAGGCAGTTGTTGACTCTAATTATTTCCCCAAAGAGGCTGCTCAACTGAGAGGGAAATGCAAAACAAAGTCCTCTGAGTTTAATCACTTTACATCTTGTTCTAATGAATATATAAATATCTTAAATAAGAAAAAATATACATGGTTGAATATATTTGGTTACGAGAAGAGCAGCTAGTACTTTTATTTGAAATATTTATTTATTTATTTAATTTATTCATTTTCTTCTTTCGGCTGCTCCCTTCTTCAGGGAACTAAGTTGCATGAAAACTTGGCAATTGTTTTTACGCCGGATGCCCTTCCTGATGCAGCCACTTACCACCGAGCTACCACAGCCCTCTGTGTGGAGCAGAGAGCTGCCATTTAGGGTGCCGGAGGAAGCAGATTGTGGGTGTTAAGGGCCTTGCTCAAGGGCCCAGAATGGGGCAAATGAGGGTGGAGGCAGGTGTGAGTGCTTAACCTAACATAACATGCAATCACAAGATTACACTGTTATCAGTGCTCTCATCCATGTGAAACCTTGACTGGCTCTATACTCTCTGGACCAGACAAATCAGTTTTACAGAATAACCTCCAGTAAAAGCCTCAGCTCCTCCCCTCCATGTCCAACCTGTCATCGAAAGGTCTGCTGCAGACAGGAAGGAGTGGATCCGAGTCAAAGACTGCTTGAGACGACAAAAACCTTGATAATAATCTATAGTGTAGTGATTAATTAGAGCAGATGACGCAGGATGAATGCATGAAATACATATTGCGTCAACATTCTTTAATTCTAATAAAGTGTTCTTCTTCCTCGGTCAAAGCTGCCACGACAGTAGGGTGTCGAGTTGGGACATGTTGCTGTTTAGAAACAGCAGAAGGACCAGAGCAGATCTGCAGGCGAGGTCGTCTTGGTGCTCGTCAAATTCTTCAAGATTTAACAGGAAGTCAAGGCAGCTGAGTGGAATATGGAATCCTGGCACCCAGATGAACTTTCACAGTACACGTGTTCTACTGAAAAGGTCTTGTTTTAAGAGAAGAATACAAATGTTTTATAGGAGTTCCACTCTTCCTGATCATTAGCATGAAACCAAACACTTTGAGTGCGACACTGAAAAAGCTCAAAATAAAAATAAAACATACAAAAAGGTCCACTTTTACACATACATCATTAGTCCATTTTTTTTTATTCAAAATTTTGGCAGTTTATTTAATTTTCTTACAGTGAAAACAAAATGATGCTCATGATGTCACCAGGTGATGTTTTTATGACTGTGAATCATATAATACGAAGCTTTATTTGATCTGTATTAATATTGACTTTCTGAGGAACAGGAAGCAACAGTGATGACATTTTCATATAAAAAAGTATATTAGATATTAAATTACTAAATTTTATCCCCTGAAGTTTTGAAAATAAGATTTGGATTATGAAACCTTAAGGCTGCATAGATTTATTCATGTCACTGTCAGAATGCAATATTATATAATCATATCTTTGTGTTCAGATGGTCTCATTTATTAAAAAAAAAACAAGTTTGTGAACCAAACAAATGCAATCAAATGGTGTCGTACTCGATAGATTCTCCCCTCTCTTGGTCCCAATGATATTTATGTTCTGTACGACAAGACAGCTCCAGTTATAGAAAGAAACAAGCAAATAATAATTGTTCTCAAATGTTTTTTCTGCACCAATAATTGCAGTTTTGACATTTTTTGATAGATACATCTTATTAGAGACTGGCTCCAAACAGATAATACAGCAGTTGTAATTTATTTTAAGTCAGTCCTAATTTTCCTCATAATATCCCTTATTAGCTCTAAGATTACAATGATATTAAAACTATCATTCTAATCTCATTACTACTGAACTATTTATTGTTTGTAGTAAGTCCTGCTCTGAATATATTTAACATCAAGAAGTATATTTATTCTAAAATTGAGGTATTTTATTGCTACCTTCTAATAACTATATTATCTGAACTAAAGTAATAGTTAAATCAATAAATTTACTGAAGAGCAAACTAATTTTTTTGTATTCAACGTTTTTTTTTAAGAAAAGCAATAGACTTCTTTGTATCTATTTCAGTATAGTGTAATATTTAAACACAGTTACTAATCGCATTGCTAAACCTGATGCTAAAAGCCCCAAACTTTAAATAATGTCACTGGTAAATGATAACTTTAATATTCAGATTCATTCTTACCACTGGGGATAAAGATTATTTATAAACTAATAATATTTTGAGCTGATTTTTCCAAGATTAAAAACAAAACTTAAACACATTCTGCGAAACATACATTTTGTACATCAGACGTTCCTGCCTGCAGAATGTGTTAAAATATTAACGTGTTTAAAAGCTCCAGTTTGTAAGAACCCAGTCAGCAGAGTTCTGCTGATGCTGGGCTCTTATCTCTGTTATATCACACGTGTTACATAATGGAACTCATTGAAACGTTTTATTTTATTTTATTTTTCTAATTCTAAAATCAATGTGACTCAAACAAATCAGAAATGTATGTTCAGGTCTACGTACACATACTGTTCAAGTCACTGGGTGTTTTTATAGAAATACTCACTTGTGTCCTATAGTTTTTGTCCAGCTGGTAACTTGAACTCTGACGTAGACTTTAAATGTGCATGTTGATACATAAAATTAGATACACCCTCATAAGTCTTGATTCATATAATATGGAGTGCAGGAGCAGCCACTAATGGGGGTCAGGAAGGGCATTGCCCTTAACCCCATGAGGAAAGGAAAAGCTTCATTTAGGTGAGTAGTGACTCGGCAATAATTCTCCGTTAATTATCAACTGTAAAATAAGAAACTGATGTAGACCTATATATAAAACAAATCTATTCCCTATGCAGCAGTATTTTTCAGATAACCTGTATATGACAGCTATGGGTGGAATGAGACACCACTCATCTCAGGCAGGACAATGGGTCCATGAGAACGAGACAAGACAGGATTTTAACAATAGTTTTGTTGCCTCTTTTCCTCTAAACTTTGTTGCCTTCTTGCTTTTCAACTCAAATTCACAAGAAGTTCAAAGCATCTTCAGAGTTGAACTATGTGAACTTGGTAATAAGTTTGTTTTGTTTAAATGAATGTGTGATAGAGACACCTGCTGTCAGTAAATGTAGGCTGCAGGAACTGAAGCCACTTCCTGTTTTATTTTGAAACCTTTCTTTTGCATTCATTAAAACATTATTTAGGCAGGTTAATCCCATTGAGCCTCGAGGACTCGTTTACTAGAGAGACCTGTTCTTCTCATTCATTTTTGTTATTCCTGCTTTTGTTTCAGCTCAGGTTTCAATGGATAGTGTAGCTGCATGCATCCATCCAGTCATCCATCCATCCATCCATCCATCATCTTTACCTGCTTCTTCTTTTTTGGCTCATGGGAGTCACTGGTGCCAGCAGTCACTGTGCGAGTGACAGGGGACACCCTGGACATGTCCATCACAGGGACACATAGAGACAAACAAGACAAAAAATTACTCTCTCATTCACACCTAGGGACAATTTACCAATCAGTCTAACGTGCATGTTTTTGGTCTGTGGTAGGAAACCGAAGTACCCGAAGAAAGCCCACGCATGCATGAAGAGAACATGCAAACTCCACACATAAAGGCCCCCAGTTGGGATTTGAACTGGGGCAACCTTCTCACTGGGAGGTGGCAGCTCTACCAGTTGTGCCATGCTTAGTTGGGCTCAACTTTTTTTATTTTTTTATTTAATCCTTCTGTAATTTAAGTATTTCTCTAGGTTTCCTTGTTTCCCTTTTTTTTGATGCAGGATTCTTGTTTTCTGTTCTTGAGGATGTAACTTTATTAAGAGCTTGACAGTAATTAGGAATGTAATGTTTTATTTTGTAGTAGAAAAAAGGGAGGTGTTTAATTTGTCATTTCTTGCAAGCAGCTATGTAGCATCTCCTCTTTTCCCAAGAAGTCTGAATCTGTTCATCTTTCCAACACTTTTAGACAACCCATCAGCAACATCAGTAAAACTGTGTCTACTGAGCAAAAGCAGCATGTGGGAACTTCGTTTTTAGACCAATGTGACACTAACCCAGCTGTATATTTAAAAGTAGGATGTGTGAATACCACCACACCCCCCAAAAAAGTGGCTAAAATGTATGAAAAAAAAAATCATTTGCATTCAGACCTTATAATAAAGTACATTTCTGTCATGTGACATCATAACAGTTTACCACTAAATAAACAAAAAAAAAAAAAAAAAAGCAACAGTTACCATAATCCTTCATTAATCTTGTTTAAATTGATTCAGATGTCAACATAGATGTTTTAATTATGTACTCATTTTACATAAAGGTTAACAATAAAGAGCTTGTAAGATCAAAATAAGGCCAATTGTAAAATAAAAGTAATAAACAGTAACATGTTTACACCTAAGGGCTTCTTACTTGGATGTTTGCAGTGAAACTCTTGCTGGGATGTCACACATATTAATGCATCAATTATTCCACAAGTAGCAAAAAGAAACGCAATACAAAAAAAATCAGATCATGTTTATTTAAAATAATGCAAAGATAAATGACATATAGTTGCATAGATAATCAACTTTACAGGTGACCTGATGGCAACAAATAATTGCAATAAAAACACAAACTATAGGCTACCTTGGAGAATTTGGTTGTATGCAAAACATAATAATGTTGGAGTTATTTGTCTTGATCTTCTTGGAACGAGCGCTGACTAGATTATTTTGACCATTTCTTGCTATTGTGTGTCACAGACTGCAGAAAATGAGAAATTATTAGTGAAATTTTGAAAATGAAAGAGAATATAAAATGGCTAATAGAACATAGTTCGGGGTCGGCAGGGTCAAATCATTCCACTTTATTTCTTCCCTGAATAAAAATAAAAGTACAAGGGGTTTGTTCATTGCTTATATTTAACCGCCTAATTCCTGTTTCAGTGTAGTGACGTTTCCTGCGGTATTACCCCGCTGTTTTTATCAAGTTGTTCTGTCAGGCAGGCAACCCCGCACTGCTGCATTATTCATGCTCTTCTAAAGAGACAGGGGAATCGGAAGTCCCGACCACCGCTTTGATGACATGCAAAGTAGAGAGGGGAAGACTGTGCACCGCTTACATCGACTGTCACTGGTGCTTCCCCAGCTGCTAAGATCAAACTGAATGCAAGAATCTCAAATGAGACCGTTCTAGTGCTCGCAGGGGCCAATACACAGGTGTAGTGTGATTTGCATTTGTAAATTGTTGCCTAAATGAGCTTGCACTGGAATTTCGTGCATTACGTTGTGCGTGCATGCATGCCTGCTCTAAACCTTCTGTTTGCATTTGCGTCAAAGATTAAATTTGCCTAGTGTTGTTTTCGCCTCGTTTCCCCGCTGGTGTTGCTTTAATGCAATATGTTCATTAAAGCCATACATCATCTTCACAGCTCAGGGTTTCCCCCAGAACAGCAGACAGCAGAAGCACCTCCCTGGTCTATAAATATGTTTCATAGTGAAACACTTCGCTGAGACTCTGTCAGAGAGGGATCCGACCAACAGCTTGGATAAAATATGTCCATCCACAACATTATTGGGCAATGGAATAAGTTTTGTATTCTGACATAATAATTATTGTGACAAAAAGATGAAAAACGTGTCGCTCAACATCATATTCATGCAGCTCATTTCTTAGTTTGTGCAATGTTTTGGTTTGATGGAAAAAGCAGCCGAAAGAAGCAAACCTGATCTTCCATCAAAAGGACACAAAAGCTGATTAGAATCATGAAAACACACTTAATGAAAAATCCTGTTTCCTCAAGTTATCCCCAAGCTTTCAAGTGTCCACTTTGCCCTTCAATTGAAGTCGCAAGCAATCGATAAATATTTTATTACAAAAAAAGAACACCCATTTAGGAAACCAATACTGTAGTGGTCACTGATTATTATTATTATTTTTTATGTTACAGTGCAATACTATACCAAATTTGTTGCTCTCTCCTTAAATAATGTCTTTGTGACAGTGACGTGATGTTTTGGGAGTTTCAAAATGACTGACAAATATTGCAATGATACCAAACTCAGTACATCAAATTATACTTTAAAATGATCACTGTGACAGTGGGAGAAATGGTGGCACAGTTGGTAGAGCTGTTGCTTTTCAATGAGAAGGTTGCAGGATCAAATCCTGGTTGGGGACTTTTGCGTATTCTTTTGGCACATGCATGAGTTTTCTCTGGCAAAACCATGCATGTTAGGTTGATTGGTAACTAAATTGTTCCTAGGTGTGAGTGAGAGAGTGATTTATTTTTTTTGTCTCATTGGTCTCAAAGGGTATCTGTGATGGACCTGTCCATGGTGTCCTCCACCTCTCTCACAGTGAGAGCTGGATATGGACACGTGACTCCCACAAACCAAAAATGAAGAAGTGGGTAAAGCTAATGGATGGGTGGATGCTGTGACAGTAAAACATTTTAACTGCAATCAGGTCTAGGAGCAAGACCCAAACATCCTGCTCTCCAGCAACACTCTCCAGCTCTTCCTGGGACATATGTCTTTTAAGACCAAAGGTGATTAATAATCCTTCCAACAAGTTTTGTGTCTGCCATACGGTTTACTTCGAGTACAACAGGCCTGGAAGCTCTCAGGAGGAGTCACCCAGAGGCATCCTCGTCACATGTCTGAACCATCTCAGCTGATTCCTTCTAATGCAGAAGAACAGCAGTTTTTTTTTTTTCCAAACTCCTCATGGATCTTTTCAAGCCTGAGCCCAGCCACCCCACAAAGAAAGCTTGTTTCTGCTGCTCATATCTAGGAAACTATCATGGTGAGTGAATGAAACTCTATTTCTGACTCTTATCTATCAGCTCATTACACATCGTTTAAAGTATGCTTCAGAAAAAAGTGTCATGCAAATAGTCCTACCACATCCACAGTGTCATAAAGAATTGGGACATGCCTAGCCATTTGATGGAGAGGCAAGAAATGGGATTCAGCCTTATAATACAAATGTAAAAACTTGTGCACCATTTGCATAAGATCGAAAGAAAAAAACAGTCAGTGATATTTGTTGGCTGATGTTTCCTGATTGGCTCCATGTTTGCGTGATTGAGCAAACCTGATTGACAGTGTGAGTTCCCATGTTGACTCAGTATGATTGAGTTGAAGATGTGAGTGCACTTTGCTGGCAGCCTTCTCCATTTGTCACCATCTTCAGCTGCGAGACGAGGCGACGGGCGCCCGTCGGACCGGAGAGCTCCTGTCTGCTTCGCCGTAATCCCACTCTTAGCATGTGCGGGCACGTCTACGGCTCCCAAGAACACCCATCTCATGGAAACTAATCCATTGATCCCTCGCCATGTGTCAGTCACAAAAGCATTTAGAGCTGTGAGCTTCAGAGCCACGCTATGTCAAGTGTGGCCCTCATCACCCGAGAATCGACGAACTAAAAGGAATTTGAATTGCAAAAGGCCAAAGACCAACTTTTGCGCAGAAGAGGAGCACAAACACAAAGCTTTAATCAAGATAGGGTAATTACCACCAGTTAAAGACATTTATAACAGAAACATTATTAATACCCAACATTTTTACTTAAGTAAAAGTAAATAAGTACTTGCTTTTAAAATACTCAAAGTATTAAAAGTAAAATTACTTGCTGAATGTATTACCTAATCCAATGGTCTACAATATCATTAAGTGTGTGTACTGTATGTATATTTTCTGTAATACATAAATAGTATTGAGTCATTTTAATGAACAATGCTGCAGATAATACATGTTTTTATTGTGTTTACTCTGTGACACAGTTC
>JARVLU010001586.1:25152797-25163818 GCA_031762415.1 Simpsonichthys santanae
CTTGCCTCAGCTTGGACAAACTCTTGGTTAGAAGAAAATGAACCACTCACTGGACACAAACATATTTTATTTTACAAGTGCATGCTGAATGTCTTGGGCTGAAGACACCAACAGAACCACATCATCCACATTAAACAGAAAGGAGACCCTGAGCTTCCCTCACCAGACACCCTCCTCTCCCTGAGTGTGTCTTGAGATCATGTCAATGAACACCACACACAGGTGTGAGTCCTCGAGGCTCAGTGGGAACTTACATGTATGAATACAGGTTGAACATGGGATTGAATGGCAAATATCCATATAATGAAAGTTACTCAGTTTAAAATCTTTGTTGCCCAAACCATGAAGGTTATGTTTAGTGGGGTTGAAATTTAGCGTACAAACTTTAAATTTAAAGATATGTTATTCATTAGCATAAGAAAAATATTGTGTAGGTTGAGTTGCAAGTCTTTATATGTGCATTCATGTAAAACTAGTGGTGTTGGCAATAGACGACTAATTGCAGTGATGGATCAAGAATACAAGCTGACGGAGGAAAAAGGTGGTGTTGAATGTATAAATGAATAAGCTTATTAATATCTCCACAGCCTCAATAAAGTAGGAGCAGATCTGACATTTAGTAGTGTGTATTCATTAAATAGTGCTTCCTGTTATTGAAACATGACAAAGTTTTAACCTTAGTCTTTCAAATGTAATCCAGTCTGTGTTAAATGCTCTATACATTGAATAAGTTACATGGTATCAACTCCGTGAGTGGGCTCACATTTTGTTTTTCTTTTACCTAAGCTCTGAGATGTCCAAATAAGGTGTTTATATTTATTTGTAGATTTGATTAGGCTGTAAAGTGAAATTTGCACTCATCTGTCATAAATGTCAATTTTTTTTTTTATTTTTTATTTTTTTTTTTATTTTTATTTTTTTACTTCAGTGGTATTCATTAAAGCATAAAAAAATAAAGAGTGGATAAAAAATAATAAACATTGCATGACCCATGTCTGCTTTGGGCTACAAAGGTACTGTATAAGATTTCCAAAAGAACCAGTTCTCTAATAAAGATGATTCTCTGTGAAGGTCAAATGTAATGATGCAACTTTGTAAAAAAATGAGGAGGATGCCACAGTCTTCTTAAAGATTTGTGTTTTTATATTTAAAAGCATTAATTTGTTGGGTAGTGATTACTTCATATGTGCTGATCCATCACACATAGCAATCCGGATTTCCCCTCTTCAGGGGTCGCCACAACAAGTCATCCTCCTTCATCTCACTCTTTCCTCTACATCCTCTGTCCTCACTCCAACTACCTCCATGTCCTCTCTAACTGCATCCAAAGTTCATGCTCAACAATCCCAAGTATAAATCCAACAATGTTCAGTCAGGTCATCTGGACAGTTTCTTTTCTTGATGAGACGTTTCGTCCTTCATCCAAAGGACTTCTTCAATCTGAGGAGCCACCAAACAAAACTTATTCCCACAAACAGAATACTACATAGTGAAAGACAAAAAAAAAAAACTGTTTGCTGGTGCTAAGATGGCCTCCAGGCCAGATACCAGATATCCGACAACTCCAAACTGCAGAAATCCTGTTATCATAAATCCAATTATGTACATGTCTTCTACATCCTCAACGGACAATATGGACAGAAACACCATCTTCTACTGCCCTCAGGAAGCCATAGTGTATCCAGCTGCGAGAGTCCCTTCAGGGCAAGATGGCTGTTCTTCGCTTTGTATTTCTCGTTGAGAAATGTTTATCAATTGCGTTGGGAGACCAGCTTACCAGATCCATAACTGACTGTTTGGAAGATATGTAGAGAGGCTCTGAAAAAGATTCACAGGACAAAAGAGCAGAAGCAGGAGGGAGGCAAGAGCAGGAGGAAAAGCATTTGTCTTTGTCAAGAGCAAACAGGAAGTGTTTTATTACTTCATCTAAAGTAGCACAGCATTTCCAGGTCTCTCTTGTAAATGAGTCCTCGAGGCTCAATGAGATTAACCTGCCTAAATAAAGGTTGAATGAAATACATCTTAACCAAAATCATCAATATTGATGTAATAATTTGACAAAAATATAAAAAAAATTGAAATAGATGCAGTTTACTCACCAAAAGTTTGGATTATCTGTATCCAAACTCCATCCTCCTTTCTTTCCTCAAGAATAGTTCAGTTCATCTGTCCCACAGGTCATCATGGTGTTTCCATTTCAACAGTCTTTTTCTATCACTAAGAAAGCCAACTTTGAAAATCAAGTCTGTTCTGTTGTGTTTCTGGGACAAGTTTTAATTCGCTCAGGGGTGAGAATGTACGCTTGACATTTAGCTTGTGCATGTCACCACAGATGTGTCCTTGTGCCGACCATGCTCTCTGACCGTTCAATAAGACGACGTGAAAATGCTGACATGGCTAATGCTTGCTGGAAGGCCCCGGCGTCTCCAGCTCAAAATCTGATTGGCCAAAGCAACAGTTTCATTGCCATTTGTTTTAACATGCAGGTGCCTGTACATTTGATTTTGAAAGCCTCAAGGCAAATTTATTTGTTCCTAGCAACAGATGATGGTCAAAAATGAATGGATAAAAAGTTCTACATAAATATACTACTGGCACTTGCACAATCAGGAGAAATACTATGAAATTAAGACAACAGACATTTCAGAATAATAATAATACATATAAAAGAATATACTAAAATGCAAGTGTGTGATTCTGATTGTGTTTGGACCAGCCAAGAAGACTTTACTGACCCGATGGTCCACCACTGGAAAGTAGGTAGTCCTCGGTTACGACGGTCTCGGGTTACGACGTTTCGAGGTTACGACGCATCTCCCTTATTCACGTTACACGGTTACGTCGGTTTTACATCGGTTTTGCGTTGTTAAACGTCGTAACGCGGCGACGCGGCAGTGGAGGAATACAGTACTGTACAGGTACTACTGTACGGTGGAGGACGGCGTCACTAGCATCCCAGTAGGCCATTATCCCGCTCCCAAATGCAAGGAGGACTCTTCTGATGGCAGTGCATCGAGGAAAAGGAAGGCCATCACCATGAACTTACGTCGAAAATTGGTTTACGCGCTTGGTAAAACAGGTACGTCACATGTATTTATGTACATTCTGACATACGTCGAAAATCAGTTTATGACGCCGCTTAGGAACGGATCTACATCGTAAGTCAAGGACTACCTGTATGCTTATTTACCACACAGGTGGTGCTCAGTAATCCAGCCATTAGCAGGATATATAGGTATAGGTATAGATAGGTATCTCTGCAGGCAACAAGACAAGTCTGTTTGTTTTGTTTTATTTATGTTCTCCAGAGACAGTTTACATTTCTGTAATTGTGTCTTGTGAGGTGAATTATTGCAACAATCATGTGAACAACTCTGTACAACTGACATGTAAAAGTAATATTTTGTAGTGGAACACAATATATATACATGTATATATATATATTTTTTTTTTTAAAGCTCTCAATTACACCCCATGTTTGTTTCCATGACTTGACTCCAGGCTGTTTGTTGTATACTTTAATGTCACCGAGACATTCAATAATGTTTCACCATAATTAGAAACTGTAGTAGCGCACTAATTCCCCATCTTTATTTCCTTCTGGTTGCTGCTGGCTGTATCCCTTGTTTGAACAATATGAGCTATATTTTGCCACCATATGGCAACCTGACATATATGTAATCTCTGCAATATCCTTGGTTTTGTTACAGCACGTTCATTTCCCTCCTGATTCAAAGAGAACAGTGTGTTTCTGCTGCAGCATGAGAGGCTGATGGAGAATTGTTCAACTTTCCCCAGCTTTTATTTTATTAGAGGTATTATATCATTAAACACATCCTTGTTTTGATTACTTTAAATGTCTGCAATGGACACAAACCATTTTGTTTCTCAGAAATTAAATTATAATGTTGTGGCTCTCCACAGTCTAGGGATTGCATCCAGAGTCCCGACTCTTAGTTTTAATGATAAAAGCACTTTGAATGAGTTCGAGGAAAGATGGTTTGATTTAAATGTTCGTCTCATTATGTGATTTGAGTCATTCATTGTGGTGTTATGGGTGAGTGAGCCATTACTGTCTGTGACTAGGCAAAATATGTTGCTTTTATTTCATTTTTATCATCCGCTGCTAAAAGGTACAGTCTGACAATAAGGTTTTTTGCCCTTGTATGTGTGCATGTGTGTGCGTGCGTGCATGCGTCTGTCACCAAAATATCACATGCAATGGACACATTTTAATAGAACTCTCATCATGTAATTACTGTGTGCACATCTGAAAATGGAGACAATCCAATTCAAGATGGATGCCACAGCCAAGTGATCTTCAAAAACCAAAAAGGGCTTTACCTCTGTCAATTTTACATTTACTTACATTTGGGTGTGATAGTAGCAGAAATTGATCAGTATATACTCTGAATACTAACAGATTATGATTATCTTTTGAAGCTGATCCAATTCAAGATGGCTGCCACAGCCAATTTCCCATCCATCCATCCATCCATCCATCCATCCATTCATCCATCCATATCTTTGCTGGGGACCAAGACGGGGTAGAGGCTTGGCAGCTGACCCAGGACCCGAAAGCCCCAGATTCGATCCCTAGCCATTCCCACATGTCGCGGTGTTCCTGAGCAAGACACCCAATTCCCAATTATGCCCACATAGCTGCCCACTGCCCCACCTGGGTGCATCCCAGGTGCAATGGATTAAACGCAGAGAACCAATTTCACCATTGCACATTAGTACTTAGTGTAATTTTAGTTTGTTTTTTTAGTTCATATCTTAGATCTTATTGCTCTTTTTTCATTTACATTTTATTGTTGGATGTAACTGGAACCCTGTGTACATAATGTCGTTTCATCTCATGTGATGCGTATGACAATAAAGAAACTCTGACATACAATGATGACAACACATAGCACTTTAATATCTTAACTCACTTCTTCCTTTTTGGGTCGTGGGGGTCAGCACAGCCAACTGACCTTAGAATAACACCAAAAAGGCCAAAACTTTGTCAATTTTACAGATGAGTCATTCACAAATGTTACTTCAAGCATAACTCATCTTAATGTCGTTTGATATTTTTAAGTTGTGATCAAACCAGCTTTATTTTTTTACATTAGTAGATGGAATAAAATGCATGAGAGGCAATGAGTAATTTGCTCTCCTGCAGGCTCCTAATGATTGAGCTTTTAGTAATTTCATTTTTGCTAACTAATCCCATTTTTGTCTTAGGTTGTGTTATCTTGACCTGTTAAAACAGAAATATGCTCAAAAGTTGCACAGATTTTAAAGGGCAGAACAAGAAAACTTTCCCAAACTGAAAAATCTACCATTTAAGGACAAGAAATGCACAAACAAGCAATAAACAAGAACAAAGTTATCAGTTATGATGAGAAATACCATTTAACATAATGTGTTAGACTAACAGAGGCATGCAGGGCGTCCATATGTTGGAGGATTGGACTCAAGTGCAGATGGACATGAAAAGTTGAAAGGTATAACAAAAACTAAACTTTATTTAAAAAGGTAAACAAACAACAACAAAAATACTGATGTGGCAGCAAAAAACTCTACTAACTAAAAAAATGAAAATGGAACCGAAATGAGAAAACCAAGAACCAGTGTGACAACATGAAACGACTAATGCTGAGGTGAACAACAAACTGATGAGCAAACGTACAAAGACACTAATTAAACCAACAAACACCTGGGCTGATTACAGATTGGGAACAGGTGAGAATGACAGACTAACTGGAGAACACATTGACAGGGTTAAAAAGCAATGACAAAAAAAACAAAGCATAAATAAATAAAAAACTAGAAATCAGAACAAGACCTTAACCAGAATACTAAAATTAAACAATGGATAACAATTGAAATGGACAGGAAACCATATCAGAACTCAACTACAAATAACCCAAGTGACAGTAAAACATGAACCTCAAAGGGAAAATAAGACCAAAAGATATACAGTACTTGTTGAACTAAATAAAAATCAGAATAACAGAATACAACACAGTGGGGAATCTATAGAAAAGAAAATAATATAGAAGTAACTATACGCTTTAAATGGTGCTCAAAACATTTGAGTCAAAACTGAAATATAGTACTCAAAATATTTGTCATAATGGTGTTTTCACTCAAATTATTTTGAACGGATACATATTTTCATTACTTTACCGCACATGTTCAAGGAAGGACATCCAGAAAGGTTAACTCTAACCATTATGTGTCACTGAATGATATAAAATCAGATGTGACTGGAAACTGCAAGAAGTTTTGATAAAATAAATACAAATAGCTCTTTATTTTTTTTTTATCAAAAAAGTTGAATTTTCTTAATTCATTGTCCGTGGACAAGTTTTCACAGACATGAACATAAAATGTGCTTCACGGATTCAAAATTGAACTATCGGTACTTAAACACCAATGAGGAAAGCATTTGTTTGCACAGGCCGTTGTGTGTTTGCTCGTGAGATCCTCCTTCTCCCCTCCCCTGGCCACCACTTGCTTCATTATACCATTCAGCCCAGTGGTTGGTATTAGAGGGAGAAACCAGCCCTTTTGGAATCCTTCAATGGGCATTATTAGTATTCTGTGGGGAAATAAAAGGACCCATCTGTGGAGGTGGTGATGAGGGGGTGACAGGAGTGGAGGAGGAGGACGGGGGCATCCCCTGAGAGACCAGTGGGATTAATCACTGACACATGGAGCCTGCTAATAAGGCGATTTGGAGAAGCATATCTATTGGATCATTGCCGATGTGTAAGACCTTAGGGTTGGAAAAACGAAAGCACACTTATTTAGCTTCATATAGGCATAATGCATCAATTATTTATAGCCAAAAACTCGATGAATCTTAAAACTCCTTCAGAGAAAAGGGCAAAAAACACAATAAGACCCCTGTATCCTTATTAAATTTGTAGTAGGGCCACATCTGGTCACATACACCCAAAGAACAAAGGGGAGAAGCTGTGGAGGGGTGGATGGAAGAGGGGGGGTGCTCACTGTCAGATATGGAGATTTCATTTTGTGTTGCAGAGTATTAATGTGCGTGTGCACGTGCCAAGCATCTGTCACGCTTAATTGGAGGGTGTCAGGTGTGGACGCGGGGCCAGATTTGGTCCACCCACAACATGAATTGTCTGCTTCCGTGACTGGTAGAATCTGCGTGTCAACATCTATATTTATTACGAGGTTGACCCGCAGGTTCAGAGAGACGGCCACCTGATAGGGAACGGATGACTCTCGGGGTTGTCATGAATCACGTCACTTGGACCACAGACGGGCGTCTCGTCCGCAACGCCCTCCACCACGCTGTCATAGATTTAATCAGAATTCATTGATTGTTCAAAGGGGTTTTCCCAGAGACTTTTCTTGGCTCAGTAAAATTGTCCCCCTGAGTGGGTGTCATTAGAAGACATGCTTACAGTTGAGTTAACAAAATCTCTCAAAGTAGTAAAGCAGGACTTGTGAATTTTAGCACAAAGGAGAACATTTCACACTTCTTCACATGAAATTTTATTTCCACTGTTACCACTCACACACACCCAAGAGCTTTCAATCCCGCCTGATCTGAAACGTTTCCGCACTCTAAGCTGCAGAAAGCAGGTTTTGACATCTTTTGCTGTTGCTTTATTCGCGTTTTAGTTTGGATGTGGCGTTCCAGTTTCTGTTCTCTAACGTATGACTGTCTGCTGACAACTGGAAAACGTATTGCTCATTACCTTCCATTTTTTATTCATGCTAGCTCAGTAATATGTCACACTGGTTTACGTGACGGCTTGGAGCAGGAATATACTCAACCGATGAGGCAATTAATGAGGAGCACAGCATGCTCCACAACACATCACAAGAGTTTTACCTCCCACCGTTGCTCAATGCAACCTAAATCTATCGTAAATGGCAATATAGTTTGAAGTGCTTTGATAGAAGCAGATTACTCGGACTGCAGGGGGAGACACGGTAATGTAATGTCCCTCTGCACAAATCAGATCTTGTTGGCTACCTGATGAAATGATGCAACCAGAAACATAATTTTGCCGACAGGGAAAGTTGCTGCCTCTAAAGATCAATGTGCCCTTGCTGACCCCAGTTTTAAACTGAAGGCATTTATCTAAGCTTTGCATTTTGCTTTGCGTGTTCTTCCATGTTGATTCTAACCAAGTTTATCGGAGAGTTTACTACCTGCACAGTCGTCTTGCTTTAGATTAATGCATGCAGTTGCTTAGATAGGCCAAATTGTCAACCAGTACAGATGCATGTTGCTTAAGCATTTATATTAAGCATTGGGGTGGCTGTGGCTGAGTGGTTAGAGCAGTCGTCCTCCAATGCAAGAGTTGGGGGTTCCATTCCACCAGCAATCACATGCCACAGTGTCCCTGGGCAAGACACTGAACCCCTCATTGCTTCCGATATATATCCCATGGGTGTATGAATGTGATAAAGCACTGATTATCATTTGTACAGATATAGTAGAGTGCAATATGAATGGGTAAATGAGGGCACAGATTTTACTGCAAATCACTTTGAGTATCTTGATAAGATAGAAAGGTGCTATATAAGTATATTCCATTTACCATATTTTAGTTGTTGAGCTAATTCACCAAAGTGAATAAAACTGTTTTGCTGAGAAAACTTGAATTCTGTTAATATCATCCTACATCCTCCACCCTGGGCTGCCACCTTACTGTGGTGGAGGGGTTTGAGTGTCGCAATGATCCTATAGGAGCTATGCTGTCGGGGGCTTCATACCCCTAGTAGGGTCACCAAAGGCAGACAGATCCTAGGTGAGGGACCAGACAAAGTGCAGCCCAAAGACCCCAATGATGTACAACTAATGGAATCAATGTTCCACAGCCCCCTGTGTGGAGCAGAGAGCTGCCATCTAGGGCATTGGGGGGAGCAGATGGTGAGGGTCAAGGGCTTTGCTCAAGGGCTCCGAGTGGGGCAAACAAGAGGCCATTGTGGGTGCTTCACCTTTCTCACCCACATTTTGATGTTGTCGGTCCAGGGAATCAAACTGGCAACCATCTGAACTCAGGCTCGCCTTCTCTAACCTCTGCACCACCACTCCCCCTACTTTAGAGCTTTACATAACTGTCCTACATGAGCAGATAGCGGCATCTGTCTAGAAGAGTGTTAATTTTTACACTTCGAGTCATACACTAATGATTTTGCCTTTTGCCAACATGCGACAGTTTCGGCCCGTATGGCTCTGAACATGTTCACAAGCTTCTGTCAGTCGGTGACGATACCTCCCACACCAAACAGCAGAAGTGATGTCAGCCTGCCTCCGTTGCTCGTCCAGTAAAAACAGCAGCAGATGGTGAGAATTCTGGATCCATGAGCCTTTTGTGATGGACACCTCTGAGGCTCGGTTGAGTGACAGCTGTTTCTCAGTATGTGTCCAGTTGTGATGCAATCAGCCTTGGATAAGGAAAATGACCTGGAGGGTGGATTGGCAAGGGGTTTGGTACATAAAATGTAATCACAGATGTGATGTCATCATCACTTGCCCCCAGGTGCATCATTAACGAAGCACAATGTGATCAGACTCAACTGAGGTTAAACAAAATCAGGGAAATGCCTGAAAAAACATGTTATTTTGAGCTGCAATGATTTTTTTTCCAAGAAGTTTGTTAATATTCAGAGCCAGGTTTCCATGGTATACCCTCATTAAGTTTTGATGTTTTCTGTAGCTTAATGAAACACTAATTTTCATAATTGTTTAAAATCAGACACATCCAAGGGTTTTGAAAATAGCCTGAGCTTATGGTGTAGTCACAGAAACATCTAGTTTGATCTTATGATCCAGATCACAGCAGTTAGAAGTATGTTTTAATTTTTTTGTAAAATGAGTCATTTTTCTTTTCTGGATCTTTACATTGGATATGACCTTTTTAAGCTAAACTGTTTGTCAAGAATGCAATCAGTACAGATGTTACTTGTCAACATTTTAAGATTGATAATTATTTATTTAATCAAAACAACTTCTGCATTTAGCATCACATGAATATCTGTCAGTTTTACTTACAAAATTCAGTAACTGGGCCATCTGAACAGCCCATCTGTAACGTGGTTAACACTCAAGACAGAGAACTGTGGTTGTCCTAAATCTCACCAGCTGAAATTGATTGTTAGGAGACTTTCAGCATATTTTTATTGTATATTTTTAATGTTTCCCTCATTTTTCTATTTGTAGAAACTACAAATGCAGTTTTCCCCTTGATCTGTTTTGCATGTGAGTTTTAAACATTCCATTGTCAGTTTAACACATGCGCAGGATGTATGACAAGTGGTAAGAAGAAAGAAAATGTGCTAATTATTTGGATCTGTTCATCACTATTTTTAGCACAGACAAGGGTTCAGAAATATCAACTAAAATCCATTTCTGGGTTTTTGGACTGACACATTCGGCTGGTAATTGTCTTTTCATTTTCACTTGCCTTGTGTTTTTGAAGCTTTAACCAAATTAGTTAAACCAAAAGATAATGAGAAGCTCACCATGCCTCAATAAACACATTGTTTTTTGTTTGTTTGTTTTTTTTACAGAAAATTTAAACATTGTTTGTGAAATTAATGATGATGTGTTACAAAAAATGCCACCAGCATGGAAAAAAGACTTCTTAAAAGAGTTGTGTGCATGTTGGTGCACAGGAAAGGTTCTTTCAGCTGAACTAACTACAAACAAACATAAATAACTTTTTTTAATGCTATTTACACTTGATTTTTTTTGTCCCATGTTGCAGAGTGAAAAAGGGCACATGGAAAAGGAGAATTGGAATTGCCCTCTGTTTGCCCGTTCGTCCGTCCGTCCATCCTTCCATCCATCTGTACTTCTGTGCATGTTGAGAGCATGATAACTTGAAAAATAAGTGAGGTATCGACCTCCATTTTAGTTTGTGGCTGCATCTATATGTGAGAATGATTCCTTTCAAAAAATGTGTTGCCACTTCAAAATCCAAGATGGCTACCATCATATATTGTACATACATACATACATACATACATACATTTAT
>JARVLU010001586.1:25178958-25194975 GCA_031762415.1 Simpsonichthys santanae
GCACCTCCACATCATTGCATTCAGTTTTTATTCACAATTTGTTTAGTGTCCCAACTTTTTTGGAATCCGGTTTGTAGATCAACTTCCCCTTTTGGTTATTGAACTTTCATAAACAATAGTTGTTGGCATGGTTTTTAATTTATAAGCAAAATTTTTCTCCACGTTTCATTTTGGAACAATCAACACATCAAAAAAACAAATCTTTTTTTAACCTGTGGTTTGACAACAGCATAATTCTAGTATCTCAGCTACTTAATGATTAAGTAGCCCAAAACAATTTGATCTAGTAATGAATTCCCTCTGGTGTTTTAACTGAATTAGAGGCTGAGAAACCTGCTGGTGCTCCAACCTTTGACCCTGCGGTGACACCAGCTGGTCGTTTATGCTTTTCAGTCAAATCCAAAATAATAATCCTAATACAGTATTAGGTCATTACCGTACTTCAAGCAGATAATTACCACTATCAACATGTTGTTCATTACTGGGCTGGATTTGTAAATGGGCTGAACTGGGTCAATGTGTGGAAACTGCCATATAGATATTTACTGATAAAGTAAGATAAGTATCTTATAAATTACCGTAATCCACAGGTCTGTCAAGCAGTACATGTTAAAATTAAAGAAGATATTTGTGTGAACTGCTCTGTGTGAGTCTGAAACAACAAAGTACGATCCAGATGTTCTGGTTCTGTCACACGACTGCCTCCGTCTGGAAACAAGTCATCTGGTTTATCCAGAGAAAGATGGACTCTAGTTTCTGTTTAAGTTGGAACAATGTGCTGTTTGGAGCTCATGATACCAAAAACAAAAAACAGAACTATGTATATCATAAATTTCATCATACTTTTAGGGGAATATCATCTACATAAATCAAAGAGTTAGTCACTGTTCCCTCTTTTCAGACCTTCCACGTGGACGCTGAACAGTACGTTGTAAACATTCGTGACTCAAGCAACAAGAAAGCAACAAAAACATTTGATTTGTGCTCTCTAATGTGTTTATTTGAATAATCCCCCTGGCTTTGGTTCTTTTTTTGTTGAATGTATATTGATAACTGTTGTGTAATGTTTTACTTTTAATTACTTAATAATTGTTTTAAAAGACACAAAGAGAATCAGACTTCCTGTTCAGACAGGAAACTTTTTTTTCCCCCAGTTAGTATTTCAAACATCAGAAAACTGAAACTCTTTTGTTGTTTTCCAGAAACGTCAGGAATCGGCTTCCAGGTGATGTCCGGACCCGTCAGACGGGTCTTTCCCTACAACAGAACCGCCCCCATCGAGCTGATCCGACTGTTCCCTCGTTAAAATAAAAGCTGCAGCAGAATAAAGATTTTATTTACAAACTGTTGCTACAGCTCAGTGACGTTTGGTTCCTGGACCAGCACAGACCAGTCACCTCTGAGCACCCATCAGAGGCAGGACCTTCTGGTCCCAGTTGTCATCCCAGGACTGGCCCCTGCTGGTCCGGAGGTTCCTCCTGAAGGCTCCCAGCTGACCATCTGGACTGGGAAAGTCCGCCAGCAGAATCTGGGACACACAAGAACAACAAAACCTTTATTCATGTCAGAGTCCAGTCCACCTGTGGTCTCTGGGCGAGTCCGCCTCACCTGGAGCTGCTCGGCGAGTTCTGCAGCGTCCCTGAAGATCAGACCGTTCTCTCCGTGCTTCACCAGCTCAGGTAAACTGCAGAACAGAGCAGAGGTCCATTAGGTGGTTCTGGTGCAGCTGGAGGATGTTTGGACCAGAACCTGGAGCAGGAGCAACACGGTCCAGCTCATCTTCAGCTGCTCCTTTAGCTGCTAGTTCAGCTGCAATTTAATGAGGCTGAGCTTCGTGGAGAAACATCTGAAAACCTTCAGATTCAGTTTTGTTGGTCTCTGCGTGGTTCTGACCCGGTATCACAGCGTTTCTCACCAGCGGAAGCTGACGGCGCAGACGGGGAGACAGCAGCCGAACATGTCCACCACCTTCATGGGCAGGTCCAAACCACTGGAGGACACGTGGAGACAGACTCCCAGGTCTGCAGCACCTGCAGGACACGGAGACGCAGCTGAAACCACTTCCTGACAGGAGGAGGGAAGTTCTGTTGGACTCTGAGGTTTTGAGCCGTCAGGAAAGGATGAAGAACATCGTTAGAACTTTCTGTTCTGTCAGAACTGACCCAAAAGGAGAGGGTAGTCCTCGGCTTGGAGCCACGGCGTGCAGATCCTCACGTGCTGCAGCTGCAGGGCGTCCATCAGCGTCCTGTAGTGTCCCTTCAGAGGACCCTTACCTGCACACAAACACAACGTCTGGTTCTGTGGGCCCAGCTGGGTCAGAACCTCAGGTTCTGTTGGACCCAGCTGGGCTCACCTGTGATCACGCAGAACAGCGAAGGTAAAGAAGCTCCTCCTCCGGCGAGCCCGTCGTACTCTGTGGGGAGAACACACAGAGGACATGAAAGCCGGTTCTGTTGGTTCGGTTCATTTGGGTCGGATCAGAATCTTGTTGGACCTTCCAAAGCCTTCAGCAGGACGGAGAAGTCTTCATCTTCTGCAGAGGAACCAGAGACATCGGTCAAAGACACATCTGGAATAAATCAACATCTGGGTTTACGGGCGGTTCTGACCCGTCCAGCTGGTGCTGCTGACGAGCAGTGCCGGTCGGTCCGACCTCAGAGACACAGAACCGTCCTGCGGGTCACGGATGGTGAAGATGGTGGTCTCTACGTCCATCTCCTCGGACCTGAAAATGGACCGGAGGAGGTTCTGTTACAGTTTCTACAAAGACCAGGCCAAAAACCAGAACTTACATCTGTTACCAGAACCGGGTCAGAACTTCTCTGTTCCAGAACTTTTTCAGTTAAAGGTTCTGGCTTCAGTCAGACAGAAGGAGCTCCTGAACCTCAAAGTCGGGTTGACAGAACCTGGTCCTACTTGTGGACCCATCAAACTGTCACAGAACTGAGAACTGGATCTGGACTCTGATCCACAGAACCACCGGACTGGACTGGCTTTCCAGAAGAACCATATGAAGGAACCCAGAACTCCTCTGGATCTGGGCCAGAGTCTGAACCAGGACCTGAGTCTGGATCAGTACCAGTCCAGACTCTGGCCCAGATCCAGTGAGTGTGGAGCAGAGTGGTTTGTTTCACCTCTCCAGAACCGTATTTGGACCCGAGTGCTCACCCTGAGTTCTGGAACTGTGGGTGGGTCCGGGCGAGTCTGGTGAAGAGCTGGTGCTGCAGGTCCAGAGGAGTCTCTCTGAAGATGGAGGCGGGCCGGTCGTACAGAGTCGTGGCGCTGAAAACACAAAAGTCCAGCAGGTTATGGACACGACAGTTACCGGAACACACCCTGTCAAAATAAGAGTTCCCAGATCCTGTTCTGGCAGGATCCGGCTCAAATCAAGCCCTGGTTACAGACCTTTTGGTTCTGGTGGTCCTGCAGCACTTGATGACAGAACCTGAAGCTGCCCATCATGTTCTGTTCATCATTCAACAGAACCTCTGTTTGAATGATGTTTCAAACCAAGTCAAACAGAACTTTAGGAAGAACCCACCTGATGGCCCAGTTGGTCTGCAGGTCGTCCCTCATGGCCTCGGTGACACACAGGTTGTTGGAGGACAGAGACCCGAAAACACGCTCATACCTGAAGGATGAGAGGACACGAGACCTTTGATTACAATCATCATTCCTGCATCTGGACCAGGTCCACCAAAAAATGTTTTGGGCTGTTCCTTTTCACAGCAAGTCCTCCAAGCCCTCAGTCTTCTAACTGCATCATCCCACTTGGAGAATTTTGTGAAACTGTGGGGATTTAAGGTTTTATGCACCATTTCTGATCAGGGACCACTACAACACAACAAGCTCATGTAAATATTTTATTTTAAGCTTGTCCTGATCACATTTTTTAACCATGTTGTGTTAACTTATTGTGTAAATAAAAGTTTGTTAAAAATCAAAATCATCATCTTCTTTCGGCTTTTCCTTCTTCAGGGGTCTCCACCGAGTCATCCTCCTCCACCTCACTCTGTCCTCTGCATCCTCTGTCCTCACTCCACCTACCTCCATGTCTTCTCTAACTGCATGTCTTTTTCCTGGCAGCTGCATTTCTAACATCCTTCTATCAATATACACACTGTCCCTCTGAACATGTCCAAACCACTGTCCCTCCTCTGGACATGTAAAAACCATCTCAGTCTAGTCTCTCTAACTTTATCTCCCAGTTGTTCAACCAGTGCTGTACCTCTGATGATCTCATTCCTAATCTTATCCATCCTTGTCACTCCTTAGGAGAACCTCAACATCTTCATTGCTGCCACTTCCAGTTCTTTCTCCTGTCTTTTTGCCAGTGTCACTGTCTCCAGACCATACAGCATAGCTGGTCTCACCATTGTCTTGTAAACTTTTCCTTTGACCTTTACTGACACCTTTTTGTCCCAAATCACTCCTGAAACGTTTCTCCATCCACTCCATCCATAAATATTTGTTGGATATCCAGTGTATTGTTTCCATTTTACATTTGACTTGTTAGATCAGTTATTCCAATATTTGAGTTGTCTAAACATCTAAACTTTTAGTCTGTATTCATCTATATTTCTTCATAAACTGACCTGAAGGCATTGCAGTCACAATCTAAGCTTTTTTAAAAAAAAACATAGCATCATAGCCTACCTGAAAGAGCCTAAGAATTCATAGTTCTAAATTTGCAACTGCAAGATCTGTATTTCAGAAATATTGTCAGTTGCATAGTTGTCAGACAGTTTTACATGACGTCACAAAACCATGTTGAAGTCTCAAACCTTTTTTTGTGGGTGAGAAGTTCTTCAAGGAGCACCAGAAAATAATTAATCTGTCTACACTACAGTATAAAAGATAAACGTCTTGACCATTAAGAGGAAGCAAATACCTTTTTACTGTGGGGACTAAACGTGAAGACGTTCATTTTTTAAAAAATTTACCAAATAAATTTGGTACTTGTTTGCGCAACATGGTTTATATATACCAGTATATATCGGCGTCTAGAATTTGGAAATTGTAAAAAAAAGAAAAGGATCCTTTGGAAAACGCACTTTCAAGTTGCCTGTAAAAAAAGAGTTTTGATTTTGGTGTGATATTCCTTCATTAGTTTAGTTTTTTCCCCTCAGGTGTCCTGTTGGGATTGAAAATGCAACATGGCCGTTAAACCAGTTTTCACGCTCCACAATGTTTGGACTCGTCCAGGCTTGTGATTGGCTCATTATGCTCACAGAAGTGAATCATCTCTGTACAAAACTGTACAAATGCATGTAAATAATTTCTAACCATAATAGAAAGTTGAGGAGAGACATGTTATTGACTTTAGAGATCAGCGATTAAGAGTTATTAAGTTTGTCTTGCTCAACTTTACCATGCTCTACTACTCTGCCTATAACCAATGCAAGAATCTACTTCAACGGCTACTATTGAACCAGTCTGTCAGTCACGTATGGTGAAGGCCTAGTTACAGTATTGACTGCAGCAGCATTTATTTTTTCTTTGCAGAGAAATAAAGAATTCAGACAAAAAATTAATTCAATTGAGGACGACAAAGATAACGTTACTAATCTAACAAGGTTAAGTCTGGTCCTCTGGATGGATTCTTGTTGAAACGTTTTGTCTTTTATCTAAAAGACTTCAGTCTGAGGAGCTGCAATGTACTGTTTTATAAATGGCGCCTAAGACAGTTGTATCACAATATATTTCTTAATTTCGGTCGATAACGATATAATTCCGATATTGATATAAACCATATAAAAGTCTCAGAAAAACTGTGCAAATAAATTGTTTACCTTTTGTTAAATCACTGTTAAATAAACATAAAACTCACAACTTTTTCAGTATTAATAGTTATAACTTTAAACACCATAACCTAACCCATGTAGCAAATGCAGACGTGCATGGGTTTCTCTTTTGCTACAGCTGGAGTTGTTGTTTCAGGGACACGTTGGCTCAAACTTTTATTGTGCTTCATCTTCTGACTCTCAGCATATTTTATTGAATGGAAACTCTTCAGATGATGGAACAAGTTAGATGTGTTCCCATTGCTAGATGGAACAACTCTCCGTCACATTTTGCAGCATACCGAAACCTGCAGTTTTATCAGATCTTAGAAAGCCGAACCACTTCCACACTGCCGAACTAAGTCTTTCCTCTCTTATCAATTGTCATCTGCTTTCTCTATGCTTGTGGAAGCTTGTTCAGTCACATTCTGACGGTCATGGGCACTCGTTTTGAAGCAGAAACTTACAGAGCATTGAAGCTTAATCTAGCCTGCTACCACTGACTCCTTCGAGCTGTGGTGTACGTCACTAAGCACTTATGCAGTTGTGTCACGGCTTTTTCTGTTCAGGTTGAAACTGAAGCGGCCACTTCAGTTTCAACCTGAACAGAAAATGAAATCTGTCAATGAAACGCTGTAATCATAGCGTAATGTATGTCGAATTATCGAAAATGTGCTTAAAACTCATTACTGTTATTGAATAAAAGTATCTTGTGATTATATATATCAATATCCAATTATTGTCCAGCCCTAGCTGAAAGTGACAAAGTGAACGTCATGACTTGAACGTAATGTGTACTCTGCTGGATACATTGTACAATTAAAGCTGATTCCCAATGTTTTAATGGTAAAAATTAAGTGTTTATATCTGCGCATAATGGGGCCATTATTACAGATATCAATAAGTCCCCAAACACCATTATTTGCCTAAAATATCAGCCCTACCAATATATTGGTTGGGCTCTAGTATTAATACTTATGAGGCCCAGTTTTTTTTTTTTCTCCACTTTAAATCAGAGCAGAGTTTATTCTGTTTATTCTTTTGTTTCACTGTGTTTTTTTGTTTTGTATTTGTACAATCTTCAAGTAGATGTCACATTAGTGTTTGGATAGATTTGGAGCATTTGGGGGCTAACATGTCAAAGTGTCTAAAGTAACAGCTATATTGCTTTGTGCTTGTAAACAACTTGCAGTGTGAATGGATGTAAAGGAAAAAGTTCTGATCACTTTAAATGTAATTCACATTTAAATTAATCTTGAATGGTAAATGGATCAGTTGGTTTATAGCATTTTTTTAAATATAAAAAATGTCCATCATAATGTCATAAGATGTCACTTTCTATTGATTTTGTTCAACCAATATGAGTATCACCTCCTTATATGATGACTTCACTGTTAATTATTCCAAAAACAGGCAACAAGTTGTTAAATTGGTAATTTGTTTTTATTTACATCAACACTGTAGCTTTATGGTCAGCTTTTTGTTGGTTTAGATATAGGAATATATACTGGTAAATGTATTAGTTATTAATGCAGTTCAGAAAACCTTTCACCACTTTTTATATACATGACAAAACTTATCTGTTCAAATTTTTATATTGTGTTGGTTAAAAAAACAAAAAACGTACAAAAATAGGAATGACCAAAGTGTAATTGATGCCTTTTATGCATCATTAGTCTTTGTTGGTGAGCAGTTTATATTGTTCTGGTCTTGTGCTGTGCTGTCTCCTCGTTTTTCATGTTTATTATTATTAATTTTGATTTCTCTCTGCTGTTTCTATTACCTCAGTGTTTGTTTTCACTCAATGCTGTTTTTCCATTGGGGGTGGGGGGGGGTGGAAGTCAACACATTATCTTTCACAAATAGATCCATAGATTGATTTTAGATGCTTTTTATGTTTGGTTGTAGTGCAGCTGTTCACAAGCTGAGGTCCAACGTCAGAATTGTATTTTCTTTCATCCCTTTAAAATTATGACCACTGTGGTGACACAATTCTGGCTCTTCGCGATGTTCTTTATGATTTTTTTTTTTGATGAATTTATAACCAGCTGTGAGTCAGAAGAACCTCTGTTGTCAGTTCTAAATGTTTTATGCAGTTTTGCAGTGTAATTGCTGTTTTGTGTGAGAGACTTTATGGAAACTACAAAGAGATTTGCCTTCATGCAGCAAATATTGTCAAAATTTGAGCCAAGTCTGTCTGCATCTGTAATTTACTGCAGCTGTAGAAAGCCCAAAGTGTCTAGTAGAAAAGCTGGACAATACTGTCAAATCACACTTTGGTGAATCCTCAGATCATCCTCAGATTTTCACAATAAAGTGACACTGAACAGCCTTTAATTTGTCATCCTTCATCACTGTGATTCTTTACTCACCAAGGACTCAGAAAGATTGAAATTACAGGATCCACATTGTTGTTGTGCTTTTGGAAGAAATGTTTACCAAAAACTGAGACATGTTGTTATTCCGGCTACTAACGCTGGTCAGACATTTTTAATTGTTGTTAACTACTCAACAACAAATGACTCATGTCATTTTGATGTTTGGATGACAGGACTGCCATTTGTCCAGTTTGTGAAAACTCACACCACTGAAACCATTTGTGTGTTTGGTTCACATTAAAAGTGTGTTCAACCCCAACTTAAATATACACAAATATTTGTAAATTTGAGTAAATGATAACATGTAGATGGCCAATTAGATGTCTTCAAATTAATAAGGAAAGATTGTAAATGGAAATAGCTTTCTCTTTTCTTTTTTTTTTTTTTTTAAACTGCCCAATATTTGCTTCACAAAAGTCATAAACCACTGAAAGGCAATGATTTAAATACTTGTATCAATTATTTTTCTTAAATTTGTATAGTTTGAGTATTTAATTTTGTTTTTGTATGTAATTATTGCATTATTAAGTATGTAATGTTGTTGTGCTTCGGTGCAATGACACTAACGCTGATTCTGATTTCATGCAATTGTGATTAATAATACAAACATGGCCAAATCACGTTCACATATATAGTTTGTTTTATGCACAATAACAGTTTAAAGCACCAAGGAACGAAAGCATAAACATTTAAAAGAGACGAGCAATGATGAAACAAGGCAGCAAATGATTTTTAGCAACAGTAATTGCATTTTTTTCTAAATAAATTACTTAACATATGATAGAGAAGATAAAATAGGCAAGTCATACAAATCATTGTATTGAGACTGTATGTAAATTACAAATTTAAATATGTACGTGTTAGTATAAATTTATAAAAAAACATGAGTAGGATTACTCCTATATCGGCATGTTTACCGGTAACTACTTTTGTTTTTAGATAAGTAAAAAGTGTTCTGAGTACAATAATTTTGTTTTTCATTCATTTCTGTAATTTGAACAGGCACTGTAAAGTTTTGGAAGAAATATATTTTATATTCTGCCGTAGCATCACACCTTAATTATTCTGTTACAAATGAAAAAGAACCATCATGACTTGTTACTCATACTTAAAACTAACTTCTAGTTTTTCATATGGCAGGATATGAGTCAGTGAAAGCAGCACCGTCTCAGGGTTCATCTCTTGCGCAGTTGCAAGTGCAAAGCACACAGAGGTAATTTGACAATGAGGCCAAAGGTGACAGAAATAAGCAGCTTCTGACGACGCGCGCTCTTGCTCTACATATAACTGGATACTCCTCGTCTGGCCTGACGTGCAAACTGTCTGCAGTGGATCGCTGCCTGTCTCTGACTCTTCTAGTGAGTGTTAACAGTTGGCATCCACTCAGCGTGGACTAATCCAGTTAGTTGTCTTTCTCTCAAAACCTGAGGTAAATGTCTTTTTCTAAAGTAATTTTCCACAAACCCTCAAAAGATTAAAGCTCGCACTTGGGCGCATGCACGAAACGTTCCATGTGTCATATCTGAAACAGGAAAACGAGGATTGTTTTTCCCCTCTTTTCAATCGGAGTCGGTATTGTGTGATCACCTGGGAGATGTGGTCACAGGGTGTTGTAGTTTCTGTCTTTGTTGACTTGATGCTCAAACACACACACTCCTTGTGTGTTGGCGTTCCATCTTTATTTTCCTGAACTTGAGCTGAAGCTCTTTAGAATGCTTCAGGATAGTTTCAATAATGCCATGGTCTGCTCTCTTTATGTGACGTCGCATTGTATTTCAGTTTATGACAAAGTGTACTTTTGTCAGTTTCATCCATGTCCAGTTCATAGTTGCTTTTCATGGAAAAAAAAAACTTTGATTGTTGCTCAGATATTGCAAACACTTGTCTATTATCCAAGTTATTGTATTTTTCTTAATTTTGAATGGGTTTAAGAAAGTTTAACCTCTTGTATTTTTGTATCTTTGAATTTTCCATTCTAATTAATAATGTAGAAGTCGCACACATTATCTTTATGGGTGGCCAAATGTACCAAAATAAAATGGTTACGTATTAAAATGTGTCATCAAATCAAACTGAAGTAAAAACAATATTGAATAAATCAGGGGAAATGTCAACATTTATTTTTTAAATGGACTGTGTGTTTTGTCAGTCTGTTAGCAAAATATATTATGAAACATAAATAATCAATGGATGTGCTTCTACAACTTTTAAATTTCACCTACCTTAATATGGCTGCCACATCTCAACCTCAGCAAAACACCAAAATGGCTCTTAACTCAATCGATTTTACACAAATTGAGCAAACATTTGATGTGGTGGTAGCTGAGAATCTTTCCATCACATACTTTTGAACATTAACAGATTTTCCTAGTTCTTTGTGTGAAACGTTGGCATTCAAGAAAAGTGCTAAGCTTTAAGTGTTGTATTTATTTCTTAAGCAAACATCGTCTCACTAGGTCTGTCACAGTAATAAATTTTGCTGGGCGATTAATTGTCGTGGAAATTATTGTGATAAATGATAATATTGTTTGAAATTTGACAATAATTAATAATTATTGTCAAATTTAAGAAGAAATGTTAATTTGTTTTGCGTGTAGTACCTTTTTTTTACCACTGGTGTGGCTTAAGCTTTTTAGCATAGCATTTTCACACAAAGCTTTTAATAAAAAAATAAGTAAACAAGTTTTCCGCTTCTTTTTGCAGAGAAAAACAATTTTTACATGAAGGCACGGGTTTCAACTGTGAATTTTGGAGCTTCGACAAGAGTTTTTTTTTTTTTTTCCTAAGGACGGCCTGTAAGCTTAGGTTGTAGCTTAGCTTCTCAACTTAGCTGCTTTTAATGATCTAAAAACATGATTTTGGATGGTTAAAATGAATTTTAAAGAGAAAGGGAGAGGTTATTGAAGAGCACCGGAGTTGAGCCTTTTGTCATCCAGTGTCTTCAGTAGAAAGAGAGACACGAAGAAACGATAAAAGCCGATAAATGAAAATAAGGTCGATAATTTTCATTTATCATGCAATTAAATTGTGACAGTTTTACCTCTCACAATCATACCAAATTAGTTGTTTTCTGTGGCTATTTTGATTTTCTACACAATAGAATTAAAAAAGAAAATTAATCATGGAGTCATTTCGTGTGCACTTCAGATGTATGATGTGAATATCATGTGTTTGGATTAAAAGCAATTCAGCTTCATTTTATAAATTTGACCTCAAATCTTTCTTTCTTCCTCCCCGCAGGCTTGACGATGGGTTGTGTCAGGAGTAAAGAGGACAAGGGTCCGGCCTTGAAGTACCGACCTGACAACTCCAATGCCACACAGGTCAACGCTCACCTGGGCCACTATGGGCCTGAACCCACCATGATGGGTCATTCACCTTCTGCGAAGGCACAGAACAACAGCCACACCTCTGCTCTCACACCTTTTGGTGGAACGTCTTCAGTCATAGCGCCATTTGGAGGAGCCTCCACCTCCTTCACCTCTGTGGCTGTGAACACCCCCTTCCCCAATGTGATCTCAGGTCAGTTTGTAGGTTTTAACATTTTGTATTAAATCAAGCAGACTCTAATTTAATTGCTTGATTTATTTTATTTTATTTTTTATGAGATTCCAAAATATTAATAACATTGCATTTAAAAGCTTCATTTTTTTAATTAAACTTCCCAAATCAATTAATAACTAATTTTAATTGTAATAATTTAATTTACAAACCCCAAAGAGAAGTAGAAGCAGTCTCAGCTGTGTTTAAACTTCCAATTTTGTTGTCATTATGTTTAAAACAACTTCAGCGTACACTCTGCTGAACTTTTATTATTCACGAGATGTTACAAACTGCAGATGTTATGCAAATTCGACATTTAAAATGACTTAGCCAAAACATCAAGACTACCCAGAAACCCAAAATAGGTCTAAAGTTTGGGAAGCAATGCAGCTGGCGTGGCCTCTCGTGAGCCAAATAAAACAACTACATGCACAGAATTCAGTGGTAGTCTGCAGTCATGCACATTAAGTTCTTATTATCAGCAGTGCTTTGACTTTAGTTGGGAATGTGCCTGAATTAAATTGACCCTTGGTGACATGTGGATCATTATTGATTTCAAGCGGTTAATTATTCAGTAAAGGATCCATGCACACACACACGTCCTTGTTTTTCTATCCTTGTTTGGGTCTTGACATGGAGATATGGCTTTCCTGATCTTATTTTTCTTTGCTGTTGCACCTGGATGCTTACCATTAACATTTAACCTAAACCCGACTCCTAATTCTAAACCAATCAAACAAGCATTTAAGTGTGTATGGTCCCACAGCTTGGTCCCTTCCAAGCTGTTGGACCTCATAAGTGTAGTCATCTTCCACTGAGACCCTTTAGTCTGTTTGTTGTGCTCCAGGAGGGTAAACTGGCCTGAAGGGCTGCTGTAGATTCAGTTCTGCTTAATTAGTTTTCCCCCATAACATAAATATATCAAGAGTCCCGTTGTCTCTTTGCGTGTTGTCAGCTGTCAGTTCTTTCCATTAAATTGAAAAATTATTAAATGACAGCGATTTGATTCTCTGATCTAAATCATCATGATAACCGCAGGATTTGAGAACTGCAGAGAGAATAATCTTCTTCCCTGATGGGGTTTTTGAAAATAATAAATCACAGCTGAGCAGCCTGGTTGTATTTTTAGCCTGAACTGAGGCCCAGCAAAAAGGTTTATTGTAAAAGAAAGCTGATATTTTGTTGTTTTGTTTGTTTGTACCTTCCTGATGTCCAGTTCTTTGTTGTTTTTAGGTGGAGTGACTTTTTTTGTCGCTCTGTACGACTACGAAGCGAGGACGTCTGACGATCTGTCGTTCAAAAAAGGGGATCGCTTTCAGATTATAAACAACACGTAAGTGCATGCGCCTTTACACCAATACAGACCTGCTGTGTTAGTGTGTGTGTGTGCATGTGTGTGTGCGCACACGCACATGTGTGTTTAATCCCTGGTTGGATTCAGGTCTGACATTAAGGCTGGAATCTGGCTGGGTTAATGGCTTCCTTTAATGGGCCATCTGTTAAGATGCCACCATTTCTCACTTGGCACAGATTTTTCCTGTTCAGGGAGTCAGATTTAGGTTACACTGTTAAACATACTAATACATAAAATCTAAATAGTACATGTAATTATACATTTAGATCACATTCATGGAGAACATTCCCCTTTTTTTTAGTTCAGTACTGTTAAGAACACACATGTTTCAGTTTTTAATCATTTTACGTCAAACCAAAAGGATAAAGCTGATTCATAGAAAGAAATACATCCATAACGTTACCTCCCTGTTATTGGAAAAGATTAATTATATGGGCTCCACACATATTTTATCTATGGTTTAATATCTGATGATACTGCACTGTTTCCCCCCCACGTGTACACATCTGAGACAACTGGCAGAGCTCCAAGAGACGAACAAATCCTGCTCTCCTCATTCATCACATGCCGCAGCCCATCCCGCCGCTGTCTACCCTAGCATGGCTTTTATAGTGATGAAAATGCCATCTGCTTTCAGGGGAGAGGTGGGAGAAAGACAGATTAGATAAAGTTTGCTAAAATGCCACCAGACACATTTTCTCTGCATCTCAGTTCCTCCTGTCTGAATATAAGCTCGAACATCTGCTATTCAACACTCCCAATTAGAGGCTGGAGATGCAGCTTCATATTTTATCACAATATTGCGAGTAAATTGAAGATAATATTTATAACAAACGTTGCAAATAAAATCTCTGATTGCAGTTTGTGGGGGACAGCATTTAATAGGACAAACAAATCAAGAGCATTTTCCATATTTATTTATTATAAACTGCTTATGACAGTGAGTATTTTGCTATAAATGGCCTGCAACATTATACATAATAGTAGGGACATAGCCAAGTTAAATCCAAGCTCTATAAAATTATAGGTTGTTTATTTTTTCCAATAATCTTAAGTGTATAAAATAACGTAACGTAACTTCTGAAGCTATTTAAATTGGCGTCTTTTCAGGGGTTGTCATAATGCTGATAAAACTCACCTTCAGTTTAAAGTCCAAATGTTAACAAAGAGCATCAATACAAACATTTTATAACCATTTAACATTCCCTGGTTAGGCATAAAAATCTTGACCAAATAACCGCATCAATAAATTTCCATTAACTGCTCAGTTTTCCTGTCAGAGTGCAGCCAGTCATTGTTGCATCAATTTTTTCATTGAGTCATTTGTTTACTTTTAAACTGCACACATCTGTTTTTGTTGTGTTTGTTGTTCTCTTTGTACAGACCAAACACTAACACGTTCCGGCTGTTTCAGTGTAGACAGCATGAGAGTGTGAGCGTTTTCACCTGTTAAAGCTCTACATCACAGATAAAATCAGTCACCTGAGCTATAATACTTTTTGACCTTTACACTGTTCAGAGTCGCTTGAGTTGCACTTTAGTAGTTATTTTGCCTACACACCTAACTAATTACCTAACAGGCACTACACTACGTAAGAGACGTAAAGGAGCATAAAACAATTTGTTGCGTCAGAGCTCACTATCAGCACAAAGATGCTGAAGATTTTAACCCTCAAGTTTAATTAGGTGAATATTTGTGACAGCGTTGTTTTAATGCTCTTCTGTAACCCCGTATGAACGACCACAAAAGGTCCAATCAGCTCTAAAAACTTTCATAACAAACTTCAGTCTAAATCAAACCCACCCTAGACATTTCAACGGTAACATTTCTAATAAACATTTCACAGAAAATTTTGCCAAGACACTTCCAGTTAATACATTTCAGTGGGGACAAATCTGACCTGCACTCTTTTTGTTTTTAGCTTTTTAGCTAGCTAGTATTGTGCACAGCTAATTACCGGTAGCATTACACCTGTACCGACAGGTTGTGGGGGCACAGTTTGATTCGGTAGTTTGGCGCGCTCGGTTCTGTTAACGGGGCGGGCGCCCCGCTTGTATAATGGTAGGGGAAACACTGACGTATTTACGCCATGATATATGCAGGCAAGTTGTTTTATTTTTTACTAGTATTATTGTGAACAATATGATATATAGCCCAGCCCTAGTGTGGATCAGGATGGTTTGCAGTCAGACTACCAAAATAAGGTGGCCAAAATGGTTGTAGACCACCTCCAAAGGTAGTCTGTGTGAAATGTCTTCAAAGCATGTTGAGTGTTCACATTTGTATTTGGGAAAGTCAGATGCCTTCAGATTGTTTGGTATGATGTTAGTATCATGTCTGAACAGGGTCTCTGTATCCTTTATTGCTTCAAATGGTGAAACAAGTTTATTTCCACCTTTTTAACTGTATAATTCTTTCCACACTGTAGAAGAAATCACACTTTCCTCTTGTAACCAGTCCACTTTTATAACTAAAATTTGGGAGTTTTGTACTACAACAGAAGCTAACATACTGAGCTCACTGTTTAACATGACGATGTGGACTCTAGGGGTTTTAAACATCTCGTCTTATTGACTTGGTAAGATTACACTTTTGTGTCCTGCATAAAGAGAAAACCGGTTTCCTTTTGGAAAGTTTCATTTGGCACAACCCTAAACCCATTATAAAGACTGTTTTGGCTCCATAGATTCATTAGCATTTTAAATATGTAGAGGCTCTGAAGAATAGAAAGACCTAAAAGTCCCAAATTCAGGCCAAAGCAAATTGTTTATACAGTTTCATGTTGGTAGGTTAGATGACTTAAAGGTGACTTTAACCCAAAGCCGACCTCTGCCTCCATGCTTTATAATTTTGATACAGCAGAATGACACGTGAAATGATCTTGTTTTTTTTTTTTTTGTTTGTTTGTTTTTTGCTTTACAGTCTTCCAAGTGAGAGTAGGTGGATTGTCAAGATTTT
>JARVLU010001586.1:25204949-25218507 GCA_031762415.1 Simpsonichthys santanae
ATCGGTTTACGTTTGAATCGGTATCCGACCATGTCGTTGGAACGGATCTCGGTCGGGAACCGAGGACTACCTGTATTTAAAAGTTGTTGACGATCATAAACAAGCAGTGTGTTGATGTCGCCAAAGAAGAATGACAAAAACAGAAGAAAAAAAAAAAGGCTAAAACAGACAGAGGTGAACCACAAGCCACCAACACCGGCGCCATCTTCCCGGAAAGATCAAAGGCGCAGCAGCAGCTTTTGTCTCTTACCAGCTGCTGTTCTCTCTGTTTAGCGGGGATGCGTCAGTTTGAGGGTGTTTACTGGCACGTGTGTCAAACGTTCAGGCGATGTAAAGGCTTTCTGTTAGTTCTGCATCGTGTGGCGTATTTATCTGTTTGTACCCTCCCGTATCGCATCTTCATCACTTAACTGCCTGTAGCACTTCTACGGCAAGTTCAGTCGCCTGCTCTGATCTGTTCTTAATTCAGCTCTCGACGCTCCTGTCTTCGCTCAGCAGGGTGGAAAAGTCTGAGAAATCACTTTGACACTGACTGAAAGCAGAGACGCCTCAGAGGAAGCTGACTGCCAGTGCGAGGGGGCTTTAAAGCTGCATTTAGAAGTTTTGTAATTGTTCAGAGTGCTGCAGGCTCACATAGTCTCTTTTGCTTTGTGTTGTTCAGTTTGCATTAAAATCTGAGATCAATGAAATGTCATTGCTACCATTTAAAAATAATTCTTCTTGACTGTTTTAAAACTCTACATTCAAATACCATTTTCTGATCAGTGACCCCCTCCTCCTCCGTTGTGCTCCTGTCAGATCGCAGATGGCATGGCCTTCATCGAGAGGATGAACTACATCCACAGAGACCTGAGGGCTGCCAACATCCTGGTTGCTGATAACCTGGTTTGTAAAATCGCTGACTTTGGCTTGGCTCGACTCATTGAGGACAACGAGTATACGGCACGCCAAGGTGTGTGTTAGGATATGACTGCATGGAGATATGTGTTTAAATTTAAGGGTCTGTCCAGGAAATAAACATCTTAATTTTAAAATCATGTTTGACTGTTAATATATTGTACGTCTTTGAGCTGCAACGCAGGAATTTACCAAAAAACAACAATGAAACAAAGAAAATGAACTCTGCATTTTAGAAAACTACTAATAAGCTTTAAAATGGGATGTAACATTTCCCTGTTCCTCATGCTGAGTTATTGTTTTACTGTTTGTTAAAATGAAGAGTTTAGAAAAGTACTTAAAAATGGAAAATGCACTGTTTTTAGCCCTGAAAGCCTAACTGTCAATCCCTAACTAAAACACAAGAACACATTTTGTTTGTTAATTACTTATACAGGTAGTCCCCGACTTACGAACGAGTGCCGTACCTACAGACCGTTCGTAACCCGATTTTGCCGTAAGTCGGAGCTCATTGCACGTGGCGTCGCACCCGTTCGGAAGTCCGGATTTTTCGCCGTAAGTTGAGGAAATACATGAAAATGTATGCTAACGCTGCGCTGCACACCCGTTCTTAAGTCCGAAGTGCCGTAAGTCGGGGACTACTTGTATTTTAGGCATTAAAGATAAGTTAATTTAATTGTGTGTGTGTTTTTTTTTTTATACATATTTTTTGTGTCACTGAAGTAAAAATGACTTACTGGTTTTTAGAACAGTTTGAACCTAATCTAAAACAGATTTTTTTTTAATTCAATCTTTATTTAGGCATGTTAATCCCATTGAGCCTCGAGGACTCGAGACCTGAAATGAAAGTAATCTTACCAGTTTCACTCATTTCAATGTGTTTGTACTGAACTCTTGCTTTTGTTTATCTTCTCTTTAAAATGTAGGAGCTAAATTCCCCATCAAGTGGACCGCCCCTGAAGCTGCATTATACGGTCGCTTCACGATCAAGTCTGATGTCTGGTCATTTGGAATACTACTGACAGAGCTGGTGACCAAAGGCAGAGTACCTTATCCAGGTAATAAGATCGTATACGGTAAGCACACATGTGAACATATGGGTTATCGTTTTGGGATTATATTGCATCCTTCATCCATCACCTTCTTCTTGTTACCAAGTCGGGTCACGGGGGGCAGCAGCTCGAGCAAGGAGGCCCAGACAACTCTTTCCACAGCCTCCTTTTCCAGCTCTTTGTCTTCTGGGAGGACCGCAAGGCGTTCCCAGGCCAATCGAGAGATGTAGTCTCTCCAGCATGTCCTGGGTCTTCCCCAGGGTCTCCTCCCAGTCGGACATGTTCGAAGCACCTGTAGGGAGGCGTCCAGGGAGCATCCTTACCAGATGCCTGAACCACCTCAACTGGTTCCTCTTGATGTGGAGGAGCAGCGGTTCTCCTCCGAGTCTCTCTTAGATGACTGAACCTCCCACCCTATCACTAAGGGAGAGTCCAGCTACCCTGTGGAGGAAACTCATTTCAGCCACCTGTGTCTTAGATCTCACTCTTTCTGTCATTCCCCAGAGTTGGTGACCGTAGGTGAGGGTAGCAAGTAACGTAGACTGACCAGTAAACTGAGAGCTTTGCCTTACAGCTCTGCTCCCTCTTCACCCCAACGGACCAGCACAGAGGCCGCAATACTGTTTATGCTGCACCAATCCATCCATGTCAATCTCACGCTCCATTTTTCCCTCACTTGTGATCAAAACCCCAAGATACTTGGACTCCTCCACTTGAGGCAGAACCTCGACCCAAAGAGCGTAATCCCTCCCTGCTGTTTCAGCATGCTGTTGAACATCTGTCATCTAAAAAGGTTTTAACATCTCAGAAGAGAACAGAAATAGATTTAACTGATGGGAGCGTTCCTGGTGTCCTGTGACTTGTCCACTCGGGGGAAAGCCCCTTCATGATCCTGAGCTACTTATTAAAACCTACATCCTCATGTGTTCCCCCACCCCCACCCCTCTGAAGCAAAGCCGGACTGGATTTGTGCTCCTCTGTCACAACCTCACGATGCAGCTGCTCCAGCCATCTCCTCTGTGCGTGCAGGACCATCTGGTTCTGGTGGTCTTCTTGGTTGCACTGCAAATTGCTCAATTTAGTCAACGTTGCTCAGTTTAATTAATATTCTGGACTTGTTTCCATATTTGAAGTTTTTTTTTTTTTTTTCCAGACGCGCATACCTCAGTTGTTGCGTTTCGTTTATTTTTATTGTTCAGTGTTTTTTCAGTTTGACAGCGTTTGGACACGAGATCCCACGCGTCTGCACGCGTTCACATTTTGTTGTTTATTTTGGTTTTCGCGTGTAAAGTTATCTAAACACTGTCAGATTTATAACGGGTCGAGTTAGTGTTCAGATGTTAAGATGCGAGGCGTAAATCATTTTAGCACCGCAGCATCCGACATACCAGCATGCCACTGTATCCGAGTCTCAGCAGCTGCTGTGGACCCAGCCTCTCTGTTCCAGTGTGAGATAATCTGATCCCCGCTCTCCCATAGCCAGATGAAAGGGGGGGGGGTCATGGCTGTAACCATGCCACCGACTCTGTGTCATAACCTCTTTTAGCTACAGTTATGCTCCCAGAGGAGCTGCGTCACAGGGTTCTGTCTTGGAAAGGAATCCACGAGTCAAGGATGAAGCAGCACTGATTGGTATTCTGCCTGCGACCAGTGTGGACGGTGACAAACTGGAGTGTATTAATCACTCGCTCCTGTTAGGACACTGGAGTGTTGTCTGTGACATTAACAAGACCATTGTCCTTTAAAAGCCATGAACGTTGAATGCAGGTCTCACAGGAAATAACCCCGTGTCCAATTTTATTTTATTTTATTTACTTTCTATTCCTCGACACAGTGGTTCCTGTGACGTTTTATTTTGACCATTAGCCAAATGAAGGCAGTGTTGTCCGTTTCAGGCTGAGTCGATCTAGTTCTGACTTGGAGATTTTAAGTTTCCTCTTGGAATTGATCGCTACAGACAATATGTTCTGACGCTTTGATGACAATGCATGTGAACTTGAACATGTATTGCCATAATTTTAGTTCTCATTATTACCTTCTCCAGGCCCCTCTGATCTCACTTTAGTACAATCACAGTTTGGCTGGGGCTTTTACTTAACCTGTAGAATCTGTTCAGTTTTTTGTTGAGAACCAGCTCAGTCCCTGCTGTACCCTGATCAATAGCCAGATGAGATGGAGGGATCTTCACGTCTTCTTCTGGGGAAAATATTTGTGTATTCGAAGTTAAATAACTGAAAAAGTATAAGTTACATAAACCGAAAGTCTTGGCACCTGTTGATGATGAGCGATACGAAGGTGGATTTTAAGGTGAGCCAAGTGTCTCATTAATAACCACTTTTACCTATTAATGAGTCGTTTGGCTTGCCATAATGCTCAAGAGCCCTCTAGTGGCTGTAAATGGTAATGTTTAATATTTTCCATGTCAGAATGAATGAAATTGTCAGATCTCAGGATTATAAATATGAGGGGGTAAAAAAAAAATCACATATTTGTCGCTTCGGTGTATAAGTCAAAGGATTTGCGAATTTATGCAAAAAGGTGCGACTTATACATTGGCAAATACGGTACTTAATAATTTAACCTTACCAATGCAAACTGTTTACAGTATTTGCTCATTTGTTTTCTCTGTTTTTAAGGGATGGTAAACCGAGAAGTTCTTGAGCAGGTGGAGCGAGGCTACCGGATGCCGTGCCCCCAGGGCTGCCCCGAGTCCCTCCATGAGATGATGAAACTGTGCTGGAAGAAGGAGCCGGACGAAAGGCCGACCTTTGAATACATCCAGTCCTTCCTCGAAGACTACTTTACAGCCACAGAGCCACAATACCAGCCTGGAGACAATCTCTAGTCTGAAGGAATTTAGGACGAACTCTTGCACATGGAGGTAGAAATCAAGCCACGGGACAACAGAGTTTTAAAAAGGCCGCGACGAGAAAAAACAAAATTTGACAGACTAGTTTTCACTGAAACTAACGTACCTGGTAGGTGTCTAAGTTTGCAAATGGGCGCTTCCATCTAAAGCACCACAACACTGTGATTAGAGTGGGATTACAAATTAAGCAGATGCAGACGTGTTTTTTTTTTTAATACATTTCCCCACCCTTTACACAACTTTATTTTAATTCAAACCAATTTTAATATGAATTCAAACTTTTTTTTTTTTAAATATGTACATGAGTTTGGTGTGAACATGTCGATGGATGAGGATGTGTGCTTCAGCGACCAATAACGGGTTAAAACTGCCAACATGTGATGTGACTGGGGGGCTGTGTAAACAGAAATGTCTGCTGTGTGGATGCAAGAATGTACTGAGAGATTTGAGTAGATGTACATACAGTTTGTATAAAAAAAGTATTTTTAGTGGGTGGATGGCCGAGAATAAGACGCGTTTTATATACAGTCATTGTTTTTAATACGTTCACTTGAAAAACATCAATTTATTTTGCTTTAATTTTTTTTTCTTTTTTCATTTAACTGGGAACTTGAAATCTTACAGCAGCATTTTCATAATTAACAGCAATTTTTTTAATTAACTTTTTAAAATAAATGTTTAAGAATGGACATTTTAGCTGTGCAATTAAACAAAGAGTTCATTTGTCAAAACATATCTGATGCACAACTGTGTTTTTCTGAAAGTTTAAAATAAATATTTTAAACTTTCTGTTAGGTTTAAAACAATATACCGTACATGGAACCGTTTCCTCCCGATCAGTAAAATATCTAAACAAACCTGTGATGTCGGCTGTTAACCGAGCAAAGGTTTAATTTGAAAGCTAGAACTTTACGAGACAGATTTTAAAATCCTTTTTATTTTCTCTGACGTGCAGCAGCAGTATTTAGACCGGGCTGTAGTGTTTTCTGTAGAAACTGAAAATACAAACCCTCCGAGGTACTTCAGTACAGTTTTATGTCAAAGTCTGAGAAATGACGAGACTTAATGAAAGCTACAAAGATGTGAACTTTTTTTAATTTCTGAGCATCATGAGCAGTTGTTCCTGAAAACTGGGACTTGAGCTAATGGGAGACGTAAAAGATTAAAGTAATGAGAGTTAATATGATTTTGTACATAACAAAAAATAAAAGAATGAAACAAATTTCCTGTAGTTGTTTTTGACTGAAAAATTAATCTTATTTTACTTTGCCAATAAATACAATTTTGTTTTATTTACACCATTTGACAACAGGAAATGAGTACATTTACTTTTGTCATACAATTAGCAATTGACTGTTGTCTACTTGTATTTCATCAAAACGATGCCTGCTAAGCAGTCTGTTCATAAAGTGCTGAAGATGAAGTTTTACTCCTCAATCCTGTAGAGAGAAAAAATAAAATTTAGATGAAAACCACCGTAAATCATGAATCCAATGATGACAAATGTTGATTTCTGTTATTTTAAGAACAGCAGAGAACTTTAATTGTATCGTGTGATTAATGTGAAGAGTGTGTAGACCTCACTGGAGCATCTCCTTGTACTTGTCCAGAGCTTCCTGGATGACGTATTGGATGAATGCTGGGTCCTGCAGCTCCAGGTCTCCAGGAATAGTGAGGATGAGAGGGGGAGAGTTCAGAATATTTACCTCCACCTTGGTCTCTGTAGCAGACAGGTTCTGTCCATCACGACTCTCTGGTACCACCTAGAGTGAAAACTGAAGGTTCACACCAACCAGTTAAGGGCATTTTATTTCCTATAGGATTTTTTTGCAAACGTTCCCAGTTGTCATTTCTCCTCATAAATTAATAAATGACTCAAGTTCATCACCTCTGCATAAAGACTTATTTAGCAATTTAGTATTAAAACAATCAGCCCATTCAGAAGATGGTGCTATGACATTTTATTTTTGTAACTGATTACTTTTCTGTGTTTTTTATCCTATTGGCAATTTTTTTTCCTCATACAGTAACTGCATCGAGATCTTTAGTTCCTTCAAGGACATTGTTCTCTTTAAATCTTGAGCATACTGACTTTGTTTTTGTTTTCCTATTATATTTTTTGCTACAATTAACTATCTTGCCTTTTGCTACATCTTACCTTTAGCTAATTGCTTATTTTAGCTATTCTGTTTTATTTAGATTTTTAGCTATTTTATTCATTTTAGTTTATAGCTATTGTTCTACCTTTAGCAAGTCTTGTGCTGTCAGTCATCGTTTTGCTACTTTGACATTCTGGTTATCTTTTGACACAATTTTGACTTTTTTGTTTTGCTTGTTTTCAACGTGTTCTACTACTTTTATCTATTAGAAAGGTTTTTTTTTTTTATTTATTTTAGCTGGTACTTTTTTATTTTTTAGCTATTAATTTTTTTTATTATTTTTTTTACTTATAGCTGGTGCTTTTTTTTAATTTTAGCTATTGTTCTGCTACAGCTTTTAGCTATTTTGTTCATTTTAGGTTTTAGCTATTCTGCTACTTTTAACAGACCTTGAGCTATTTGTAGCATAGCCTCTTTTTGCTACTTTGAACATCTGGCTAGCCTTTTGATATGCACTTATTTTTAGCTTTTTTTTTTTTTTTTTTTTTTTAACAAGTTCTACTTTTTGCGATTACAAAGTTTTTTTTTTGCTACTTTTACCTTTTTTTTTTTTTCTTTTTTTTTACTGTTAGCTATTGTTCTGCTATATTTACTTTTAGCTATTGTTCTGCTATATTTATTTTATTTATTTTGCTATTTTATTCATTTTAGGTTTTAGCTATTGTTTGGCTACTTTTAACAAGCCTTGAGCTACTTGTAGCTTTTAGCCTCTTTTTGCTACTTTGAATTTCTGGCTAGCCTTTTGATACCTTTTATTTTTTACCTTTTTTTGTTTTTAGCTTACGTTCTGCTTCTTTTAGCTATTAGAAAGTCTTTTGCTACATTTTGGCTGGTGTTTTTTTTTTTTTTTTCCCTTTTAGCTATATTGTTCAGCTTTGATTAGCTTTAACTTCTCTGTTTCGGCTGCTTCAGCAGTCATTCAGCTCTCAGCATTCACATTTTCACTGGCATTTTTATTCCCAACTCCTCTTCACTGATCCTTTGGCTGCTCCTGCTCACCGTTGTGATGCTGAAGATGTTCTGAGGAGCACTGTCGTTGCTCACAGCCTGAGCCACCCAGCTGAATTCAGCCGCCATGGTGCTCAGCCATTTGATAGTTTCGTCCGCGTGGCGCTGGACGATGGACAGGACCTCATCGTACTGCTCTTTGGACACTTCCAGCAGCTGGGAAATTTCATCCAGCTCAACGTGCAGCTCCCGGACACTGGGGCACTCTGGGTAAGAAAGAAGGTGAACTACAACCGACTTGAGAGTTGGCAAACACAAAGTGTGACCGTGGTGCTTCACCTGTGAGCAGGGCCCCCTGGCAGGCCTCACACTTGTTCTGCAGCTGCCAGCACTCAGACGTCTGTCTGCGAAGATCTCTGCACAACTTCCTGTTCTGCAGGAAGTGAGGTAAGCTTTCCCTTTCTGCACCAAACAGAATCGATTAACAGTTAGTCAGATTATGAGCACGTGTGCCACCAATATGGTGGACCTGCGCTACCTTTCTTTTTCTCCTTTTCCACTGCCTGGTGGAGGTCATCGAACACCTGGGTCACCACAGCTCCAAACTCCTCCACCACGCTCTTGCCAAAGTCAAAGAAGGACTCCAGCACCTGCTCCAGGCCCACTCCCCTCAGGAAGCCCGAGTCCTGGCTGGGGGAGAAGGGATCAGAGGTGTTTTCTTCTGTCAGGGATTCGGTGGCGTTCAGGAGAGCTCTCTGAAGGACTTTGTCCAGCTTGCTGCTCATCCTGGAAGCCAGGGCGATGCTGCGGTTCACCACAGAGCCGGCCCTGCGCATCACTCGGTTGAAGGAGTCCTCGATTCGGATCACGTCCGTCTCGGAGTCGTCGGGCTCCTGGTTGACCAGGACCTCCCCGGCTTTCATGGGGGGCTCTCGAGGTCCGAAGCGCCTGGAGACTCTTTGGAAAAAGTTTTCCACCTGTAATTCAAATTTTGCGGCTGGTTTTATTGTCTATTAATGTTGTTTGGAGACTTGAGGGCTAAAAAATTCATTTCACAGATGCGGACACACGATAAATGTGTCGGTTTATTTTATTTCCCGTCATCGTTTCTTTTAACAAAGTGGGAAGATGTGATTTAAGCACCTTAGCTTGGAAGGAAGCGAAGCCCCTGTGGCAGGTGGAGGTGTAAAAGGTTTTGCATGCGTCTTCCAGACAGGGTCTGCATTCCTCCCACTCTGACTGCAGGGAGTCTTTGCACTGCTCCTCTGCCTCCTCCAGCTTCTCGCTCACCTCCTTCGCCAGCTGAGCTGCTCCCTGGAGGGATGAAAAGAATCACGTCATCATTTGTCTTCCTGCATTTCCTTTCTTTCTCTTTGTCTTACCCTCTTCTTGTCACCGCTGTGCTTCAAGGAGTCCATGAGGTGCTTGTGCTTCTGCCCGTTCCTCCACATCACCTCCCTCATCTGCTTCACCCCATACAGAGCTCTCCTCAGCTCCTCGTTCACCAGTTTCTCACCATCTTCTGACAACTCTGTGAACACACGGAGACAGAACTAGCTCACAAAGAGCCCACAACAAACATCGTTCAGATTCAAAAGGCTGAATTTATCCCAGTTAATTGTCTTGTCAACACATGAAGGATGAACATGTTTAAATATACATTAAGTAAAGTGTAAAGTTTTACTGTACGTGGTTTTGCTGGGTCAACTCACGTGTTAGGATGTCTTCAGAGACTACTTTCATTTGGTCTTCAGCAGCACTGAGGCCGCTCGTTGTTGCCACAACAAGCAGCCAACTGAGCAGGAGCTTCATTCTCAGGCTCAGTGTTAAATGAGAAAAAGTTCACTGTGAAAGAACATGATGCAGGGACTGTTTCTCAGATTCACACAATGACAGCGTCAAACTGACCAAATCCTGTGTGCACAGACGAATGCATCAAAACTCGTCCTAGCATTCCTTATACAACTACCACTGACTATAATGCTAGAGGTTTATGTGGAAAATGTTTTTTGTCCAAGTATAAAAATAAGATCATGTGTGAGGTGTGATAGACTTTTGGTATTGTTGCAACTTTAGCTTTTTGAAATATTTAGCCTTTTCTGCCATTTTACATCCTTCAGATCTTTAGATCTGTTTACAAACTTTTTCTACTCCTTTCACATTTTCGTCTGCTTCAGCTTCTTTGTACAATTTTTTAAAATAACTTTCAGCTAATTTCAGCTTTTTCAGGAGTTTTGTGCTTCTAACTTTCTGCCAATTTCAGCTTGTTATGCTCTTTTCAGCTTATTTCTGCAAATTTCAGCTTTTTCTACTATTTCAGCTACATTGTAGCAGTTTTATGCTAATCTAAGCTTTTTCAGCTACTTCCATATTTCTTGCATGATTAAACTTTTTCTACCCAATGTGCTCTTTCCATTTTCCATTTTGTAATTTCAACTTCTTTTTGCCTTTTTAGCTACTTTTCAGCTGTTTTTTTTTTTTTGCTAATTTCAGGGTTTTTTTTTTTTTTTTTTTTTTTTTTTTTTTATTGCTAATTTCAGGGGTTTTTTTTTGTGTGTTTTGTTTTGTTTTTTTCAAATACTGTAATTTCTACTTTTTCTGCTCATATGCTTATTTCAACAAATGTGTGCTTTTTGCTTTCTTATGCTAATTTAAGCTTGTCCTCCCTTTTCAGCTATTTAGCTTTTTTGTTGTTGTTGTTGCTAATTTCGACTGTTTTCAGATAAACTCAAGTTTTTCATGGTAGTTTCTGCTACTTTCAGCCTTACTGACTTCTTTATGATAATTTAAACTTGCTCCTTTTAGTCTAATTATGCTAGTTTAAGCCATTCTGCTTTTCAGCTACTATTTAGCTGTTTTATGCTAATTTGAGCTTTTTTTAGCCAATTCCACTTTTTTTTTTTTATTTTTTTTTTTTTTATTTTATTTTATTTTATTTTTTTGGTAATTCCAGCTCTTTCTGCTTCTTTCTGGTAGTATAAAACATTTTCTGCCTTTCAGCTACTTTTCAGCCAATTTTTTGTGCTAATTTCAGCCTTTTTCAGCTCCTTTCCTAATTTTTGAGGCAGGCTAATTACTGCGTATTTAAACCTAATTCAGCAAATATGTGTTCTTTCTGCTTTCTTCTGCTAATTTAGGCTTGGTCTTCCATTTCAGCTACATTTCATCATGTTTTTAGCTAATTTCAGCTGTTTTCAGCATGTTCTTCTGCAATAAGCATTTGAACTGCATTTTCACAAGAAATGCAATTTCTATAGTTATTTGTAAAATTGATGAGTAATAGACATTTTTAAATGACTATGTGCACTTCACTGTGGCGGTCATTTTGAAATATGTTGGCTCCAAAAGTTAATCAGACGTCATCACATTCAACAATCGTCCAGTAGTTATTTTGCTAACATCACAGACAAACGCATGCACACATGGGCAAAAACATTATCACCTTTTATCTTTGGTGGCTGATGGTAATTAAATTACTGTTTTTTGTTTGATCTGATCCAAATAATTAAATAGATTTGAGCTTGATTCAACATGAATGAATACTTGTCATTAGGAGTTCTGCCACTAGGTGGTGGTACAACACTGTTTACAAAACAGCACATATTTGTACCACTCAGCAAATCAAGTTAGTTGGACGAAAATAATAATTTCACAAAAACTTTTTAAGCTTTATTTATTGATATATGCCTTATTAATAATAAGAGTAGATGTAAACTTTTTATTTAATCTCATTATAAGGTTCCATCCTGAATAGTTTACCTCATGTCTTTCATTTGTCCTTTTCTTCATTCTGCTGATTTTTGTTTTTATTGAGTCTCACCACAAAGAGTCTAACAGCCGTAAATGGATAAATGTCATCATGGGTTTGTCTCTTCTGGGAGGACGAGTTTATGTCTGGGCCATTGCTGTGCCAGCAGGCCAAGCTCCAAAAACAAACAAACAAAAACAAAAAGAAAACAGGATTCTGATTAACTTGGAACTTTATTTCAGCAGCTGAACCTGTCCGCAAAGTTAAAAAATGCAAATACATGTTGACACCCAGCACAGATTTACAGTGCATGTTTATGTGCCCACATATCTTAAAAGTTCAAGCTGTTTCTGAATGCTGGGCTTTTCAATCCAACTGGGAACATACATACTTTTTGTTGATATTAGCTATACATTTTCATGTTTTGAAAAATGACTAAAGTGATACATAAAGGTATGGTTTGGTGTTATAGGATGTTTAAAACAATGTCAAACAAATAAAAAGGATTTTCAGTGAGTGCATGCAGTAGTTAATCCATTAAGAAACCTGGACTTAACCCTTCAGCTTACTCAAATTTCAGTCCAATCTCAAAACTTCCCTTGTGTCCAAAATCCTGGAGAAAAGTTTTTCTTCAAACAAGTTTTTGAATGAGAACAGAATTTTCAGGCTCTTTCAGTCTGGTTTAAGCACTTTCACAGCACCGAAACAGCATTAGTGAGTGTTTGTAATGATATTCTGGTATCAAATGATTCTGGTTAATTTGTGGTACTTGTGCTCCTGGACCTTACTGATACTTTTGATACTGTTGACCACAGTATCCTTATATCACGGCTGGAACAGTGGGTTGAGATTACAGGTACTGCATTAGAATGGTTCTGCTCATACCTGAGTGACAGTAGTTTTTGTGTCGAGGTTGGAAATTATCCATCTGCTCCAATGATTTTTTTTTTTCCCTGCGGGGTCTCACAGGGCTCGATTCTTGGACCCCTTCTGTTCTAGCTCTATTTGTTCCCACTGGGGTTTATCCTAAGAAAACGTGGTCTTTCATTTAATTGTTACGCTGATGACTGTTAGATTTACTTGCCTTTGAAACCAGCTAGTGCTCTCACCCTCTCCTAAAATGTCTGGACAACATGAAGACATAGATGGCTTCAAATTTCTGAAGTTTTAACAATCAGAAGACTGATGTCACTGTGTTCAGCCCTAGCTCCACCGCTGCCTCTGATCCCTCTAAACCTGGACACTCTTCAGCCATATCTTGAGCAGCCTGTTAAAAATCTCAGGATGGTTTTAGACTCTGACTTCAAGTTTGGCAAACAACTCTGTTCTGCAGAAAACCTTCTTCCAGTTAAGGCTATGCTTAGGCCAGTGTTGTCCAGATTCAACCTCAAGAAACTAGTCCATATCATGACCCTATTGGACTACTATAATGCACTCTATGTTGGGGTCAGCCAGGCTTCCATCTCACAGAATACTGGTGCTCGGCTCTTAACTGGAACTTGTGGGTTTGAGCATATTACACCAGTTCTGCCCTCCCTTCACTGGCTCTCTGTGCATACCAGAATACCATAGATTTTAAAATTATCCTGTTGATCTATAAGTGCCTAAATATTTTTGTTTGTTTGTTTTTCCAGCACAATAAAAAGAAAGACAGGATCCAGATGACCTGACTGAACATTGTTGGATTTTATACCTGGATTACTGAGCATGGACTTAGGTGCCTAAATGGCCTTGCACCCCTTTATCTCTCTGAGCTACTGGAACCGTATGTTCCCTCTCTGGGCCTGAGATCATCCCATCAGCTGCTTTTCACTGTTACATAAACAATCTTGAAGCTCAGAGGTGATCGGGCATTGTCAGTCATGGGCTCCCAACTCTGGACCCC
>JARVLU010001586.1:25278846-25290469 GCA_031762415.1 Simpsonichthys santanae
ATATGTATATGTACCCACAATTTGCATTCTGGTATTGGTCAGTTTACAAATTCTGCTCTGTTACTTGACTACAGCTGTTCTGACTCTGTTCAGTTTTATGTGAAGATTTTTCTGTAATAATTTGAAGAAGTGGAAACAGAAGAATGGCAAATGTTCATTAAATGAATAGGTAAAGTCCTAAAGTAGGTTTTGATCATGGTAATTTTCTCAAAATTGTCATTTTTGGAAGCTGAAATTAAAAATTTAGTTAATTGTGTCTTGAATGAAAAACATCCCATGTTCAAAAGTATAACAAATTGTGTTAATGCTAAAAACAGGTTTTAAGTATTTATGTTACGCAAATATTTCCATTGCATTAAAGAGAAAATTATTTAATAAACATGAGGGTTATGAGGGGGTCCCTGAATCTTTTTCTCTCCTGTAAGGGCTCCCTAAGCCCTAAAAGTTTGAGAACCCCTGGCCCAGAAGATCTGTTCTCTTGACTGGACTTTACATAACCATAACATAATTCTATGGATTTTATTTTTAATATCTGTTTTGATTTATTTATTTATTTTCATTTATAGCTGACAACCTGGATTCTGACCTTGACATGCCGAGCCCCGTCCTCACACACCTGCAGCAGGTGACAACCGTTTCAAGCCAGCTGCACGCTGAACAAGTTCCAAAGAGTCTGACTCCAAACCAGCCGGAGGCCAGAAATGGCAGCACCCCAAGCAGACGTCAGGGTCCCTCCGACTCTCCCAGTCGTTCAACGTTCAACGCTCGGCCACCCGGTGCCACCTACTTTTACTCCTCATCCTCACGCCCTTTGACCTACTCTGGTCCCCTTCGCATCCTGTGGAAGAAGGATGCGCGGTCAGAGGTGTTTGTGGAGGGTTTCATGTTCTGGTTGGACACTGTAGAGATGGTGCGAGTTGCAGGGGACCCATCAGTGTTCTACTCAGCCTGGGTGTTCCCAGTTTACATCGTGGCCTTCCTATCCTCTCTCCGGGTGATTATAACTCCTCACAGCTCCTTGTTGAGTTTGGCCAGCGTTGCTCTGCAGGATCTCCCTTTCTTTGTCTTAAGAGTTGCTCTGATTGGTGTATTTGGTTTTGTGACACCGTTGTTGTATCCACTGAAGAACATCCTGGTGAGCCTGACTTATATTTACTTCACATGGTTGACCAAACTGAGTGTTTTCAAGAGGCAGAGCATGTTCTGAGGAGGACGGGCTCAGCGGTACGGGGAGGGAAAATCTGAATTATTTTTTATACATGCAAAACTGAAAGAGAACCTTGTGGGATTTACATTGAAAGAATGTTTTTTTTCAAATAAGTTTGAAAGTTATTCAAAATGAACACAAAAAAAAAAAGAAATATATGTTGGGTTTTTCTCATTTCATTTACATATTTTAGTCGTAATATATTTATTATTACTGGAGTTTGTTCATTTGCCACATTTTCTTTTATTATTTGTACATTTGTAAACCTTTTATGAAGAATAATGAAAAAATGCTTTGTTACAAAAAAATTTTTTTTTATTTCCTTTACTGAATAAAAATCTTTCATTTTAACACAAGTGAAAACAGTTTAATGCGGTCTTTATTATTTATTTATTTATTTATTTATTTAAATTTATTCATTTTACACTAATACAAAAAACTAATAGAATAATAAAAAACATTTAGCATATTATTAAAAGAAAACATAAAATGAAAGGTGGCAGAAAGAAGATGAAATCTTATATTATCTGCCCCTTTTTGTCAAAAACAAAACAATTCAAACAATCAATTCAAACAATAATCTTCTATGAGTAACAGAGCAAAAGAGTAACTTTTCATAATCTACAAATATTTAGAACATTAAACACTTAACTGAAAGTTTAATATTTTGTTTACAATTTAGCTTTTTTCATTTTTTTAAACATAAGGACTGATTTCACATTTTTAATATCATTTCCCAAATCGTTCCACAATTCAACTCCCTTTATTGAAATAGACCATCCCTTTAAACTAGTTTTGTACCGTGGTTTTGTAAAAATGTCAGTTCAGCTCTTCCTCTAAACAAAATGCACTTGAACGTTTGGAGGTAGTGCATTAATATGAGCTTTATACATTACTAACAACAATTTTATTCTAAATGGGTGCATAAGTTGGAGTCAGAGTTTCTTTAATGTCGTTCGCACACATGTGGTACATATGGCAGAACAAAATTATGTACACAGGGTCCCAGTTACATGATCGAACAATAAAATGTAAAAGGAAAACAGTAATAAGATCTAAGATATCAACTAAGAAAAACATCAACTACAAAAAAAAAAAAAAACGCTAAGCACTAATAGCATAAAAACAATACGTCAAACAGCATAAACTATTACTCTTCAAATAACAGTGCTTGCCTCCAGTTTTTCACTATTTATTACAAAAAAATAAAAATAACTGCAAGAGCCCACAACAACAACAACACAAATGTAAGTAAAAGTAAATAAATTCAATTCGGTTCAGTTTATTCATAAAGCACCAAGTCACAACAGAAGTCGTCTCATGGCACTGACAGAAACATTCATATTTAAAAATAATGATTTAACATTATTTATCTGAGGAGCAGACTGCTTTGAGTTTAACTCCATCACAAAACTCTCATCTCGAGCAAGCACGAAGGCGACAGTGGAGCCTGAAACTGAAAGATCTTCATCCCATTCTGCTTTAGGAAACTGTAGAGACTGAGTAAACCTGCAGTCTGTTCCCTGTCAAGTTCAGAATTGAATTAAAAATGTTACTTCTAACCTACAAAGCTCTCAACAACCTAGCTCCATCTTATATTCAATATTTTATTGTTCCATATTTTCCTAACAGATCACTCCAAATAAAGAAGTAAATAAAACTATACAGCATTCTAAAGTCCAAGAAGATGTAGGCTGTCCTACGATACAATAATATATCTGATTTTTATTTACTGAGTCGAGCTTTGTGCAAACTAAGTTACTGCAAATACCATGCAGAGGTAAAAAGCAGAGCAATATTCATTAGGTAGAGTTTTGATAACATTTTATTTTTGAGGTCATATATGTTCAAATAATAGCTCTACTCAAGTCTAAACTGCTTTCAAGTTGTTTTGTTGTTGTTTTGGGGGAGTTAGCATTCCTATTAAGAATAAGAATAATAATAATAAAAACTTTTTCTGGGGTTAATTACCCAAACTGGCCTTTATTCTATTTAAATGTTCAACATGAATGCATCTGTTCATATTTGTTGATCTCATCTCTCTGTCTGTTTGCAGAATGCTGCCGTTTCACCACTTTAAAGGACTAATCGGCCCTGCTCCAGGACACGTCTGACAGGATGGCATTTTTTTTTTTTTTTTGTTCCTGTCATGAATGAATGAGCCAGAGCTGCAGGAAAAGTCATGTAAGGAAACCGTCGAACCAACTTCTCTCGCAAAACATGAACGAAATGCAGGAAGTTTGACAGAAATTGGTTCCCGCAGTGAAAATATATATTTTTTAAAGGATCATATTCGTGCTGAGCGTGATGGGACACCATACAGGCTGCAACTCAGACTCATAAGGAATAGATCCTGTCTACTTTAATTTAAGATTCTGAAAACTAAAATGAACTTTTCTTAATTTCCCTGCAGCCATGATTAACATACTCCTGAATGATTCATGCTCTAATCGGCGGGAAAACCTTAGTGCAGCACGACTTACATATTAGGTCTGTGACGCAGTGGTGGATGAAGTCTTTTTAATTCTTGTGCTCAAAGAACAACGTCATATCTGCACGCATTTCACTTAATGCTAAATGTGAAGTTTCAGGTTCAACAATGAAGAGCTCTCTGAGGAAAAGGCTCTCATTAGTTTTTAATCATCAGATGAAATATTCATGCACACTGACACAGGCTTTGCATTAATTCAGCTCCTGTTGAAATCCATATGGAGCATGGCTTATTGAGAAACTTTCTTTCCATTACATATTGTTTGTCTGCATCTGAGGCTTTGTGCTTATAAGATCTGCTCAAAGACAACAATGCAACAAAAAGTTGTGAAAGAGATAATCCTCTGGGTGTAGTCAGATATTTGTCAAGACAAACTAAAAAAAAAGATTTTATGCAGCTTGTTGTCCAGAAAATTAATGCACTGGCACTGATTGATTAGTAGGCCTGTCACGATAACAAATTTTACTGTGAGATTAATTGTCTCAGAAAATATTGCGATTAACAATAGTATTGTTTGAAATTTGACAATAATTAGTAATTGTCAAATTTAAGAAGAAATGTTGGTTAATTTTGAGTGTAGTATATTTTTTGACCACCAGATGGCAGTATAAAACTGTTTGAACCGAAGGATGGGTAGTGAGGGAGCAAGCAGTGTGTCTCTTGAAGAAAAATGGGAGGGAGGTTCCTTGACATGACATGGACTGTCTCTCCTTCCTGTTTTCCGTTCTCAAAATGGCGGACACTTGATGTGGTTTGAGCTCTGTTGTATAATATTTTCACACAAAGCTTTTAATATATATATATTTTTAATCAGTAAACAAGTTCTCAGCTTCTTTTTGCAAAGAAAAACACCTTTTTACACCAAGGCACGGGTTTCAACTGTGAATTTGAGTGCTTTGACAAGATGGAGGTTTTTTCCCCCCCGAGGTCAGCCTGCTTAGCTCGTAGCTTAGCTTCTCAGCTTAGCTGCTTTTAATGATCCAAAAATGTGATTTTGGATGGTTAAAACAGATTTTAAAGAATAAAGAGAAAGGGAGGGGTCAGTGAAGAACACCGGAGTTGAGCCTTTTGTCATCCAGTGTCTTCAGTAGAAAGAGACACACAAAGACATGATAAAGCCAGTAAATGAAAATGAGGTAGATAATTTTCATTTATCATATGATTACCGGTAATTGATTTATTGTTTATCGTGACAGGCCTAATCTTTAGTTTAACATTTTCACGTTTTTTTTTTACAGATGTTTAGATTTAGATTTTTTTTCCAGATGAATATAAACTGAACAGACTGTCATGAAGTTTTGTTCAAACTCTCATTCTCACAGAAGAACCTCTACCACACAGAGGATCACAAGTCATAAATCACAATATTCTGACTCATGACAGGCAATCTGAGTAAAACCTCTCATCTTGTCACAGCACAATGTTCCTCCATGAGAAAAGCTGATCCCGACCACCTACCTAAACCTTTTTGCAAATCCATCACACCCCCTCTATCTGACAGCCGCACCCTCCTACAGCAGGGCAGCGTTCATTCCCACAAATACCTCAAACTTCACAAGAACAGTGATTTATTATGAATATAACAACATCACACCACCCACAACTTCAAAAATGTGGGATTCCTAGTTTCCCAGCCATAATCACTTTCTCCACAGCTGCTGATCATCTCAATTATCCACCACTCCACACTTGCACCTGATTTGAAAGATTGCTCTGCTGAGCATTTAAACTCCAACCAGATATTCATCTGACGCTGGAATGTTTTGACACCTCATGGTAACTTAAGTGACAGCCGGTGAACCAATTCCTTTAGTAATTTTAACTAACCTGTGTCTTTTAAGTCCTGCCTCTTCATGTCTTCTGAGAGCTCCTCACTGCTTGTGACCTCATCCTGATTCTACAATTTCCAAACATTAGCCTGGATCAAAACTAGCAAGCTCCATCAACCTGTTCTTCTCTCTAACAACACTCACCCTTTCTGGATCATGCGTCGCCCTCATCTGGAAACCTGGGACCTCGTTTCTCTCTCCTCTTCAACATGACTGTAAAAGAAACCAGATGTAAGAAACAATAATCAATCAAGACATAATAAATAAAAGAAAGGCTTACTGTATTAAAAAAAAAAAAAAAGCTAAGTGTTTGATGTGTTATTCTCATTATACAATGGTGCTAATTTGTCAAAAATAACAACAGTGATCAAAATAAAAAAAAGACAGTCCAATTTACTCTAAAAATGGATGGATGGATGGATGATGGACAGATGGGTGGATGGATGATTGATGGCTGGATGGATGGATGGATTGTCCTTAGTTGGACAACAGAATGTTGAAGCCTTCAGGTGTTTCAAATGGTCCCACGAGAACATGGTGCAAGAGTGGAGAAGGGTTCAGCTCAAAACCATGAAGTGAGGGGAGGGAGGACGGGGTTCAGTGCACCTGACAAAATCAAAGCTGCTCCATTGATACACAACCTGCTGTTCTTCCCCAAAATATAAATTTTAACGTGTTTACAAATGTAGGTAAATGCTGATGTACGTGTAACAACCCATTAAAATACACCAAAATGCAGGAAATGCCATCTCTGTTCCTGAGAGAACTGTTCCGGCATCAGTCAGTTTACAAATTAAGGCCTGGTTTGATGACCCTTGTTTTGAAAACAGAAAATAAAAATAGCACAATCAATTTTCACAGAAAAGCTGGTTAAAAATGCAATAAAATTAAAGTGATAAAAATGGGCCCAACTTGCTCGGCCTTGATGAAAATTCCATTTACTTTCAACACTCCAATAAGTACTTTTTTACAGTGTACTCAAAGACACTCAAGATACTATTACATTTTGTAACTACTTTTAAATCTGTCCAGTCTGACTTTAGACATTAGTTCATAATTATCAGTTAAATTAGACAAAAGATATTTAGGCTGATTAGTCACAAAGAATGAACACTTTAGATTTATATATGTGATTTAATTTACAACAACAACAGATGTCACCACTTAATTCAAATACACTAAAGCTAAAAATCTTGTATAATTCAAAGTGGGTTTTTTTCTAATTCTAGCCTTTTCCTGTTTTTTTTTCTTCTTCTTCTTTAGTGAGGATCACACCTACACGATCATCACAAACTGTTTCATTTCAGCTTGTGAGAAGTTGACGCCAACTTGGGTAAAGAAAAGAAGTCGAAAGATTTGGCAAGATGTTTTTCTCAGAATTTTTTCCCCTGATTTTGAAAGTGTTTTGAACTCATTTATAAGTGAATATAATTGTATTTAATAACTTTTTCAGCAGCTTCTTTACTAACTGCCTTCTCAGACCCCCCATCAAAACAAATCACAACAGGAAAGAAATAAATTAGCCTAGATAAAAGAAAGCAACAGCTGAGGCACTTGGAGTGGACAAGGTGAACACAGATGAGATAAACGAGATGGGGGAGGAATGAAGGGAGGTCAGATTTGAGTGATAACAGAGGAGGAGGAGGAGGAGGAGGAGGGGAGAGATAAGGATGCTGCTGAGGAGAGGAGACTTGGTAAATCTGAGAGGCTGGAGGCACATTTAAATTCAGCCTGTGTTTCTCCTGCGCTAGCCGAATGTTACCTGCTCTAGCATGGCAACAGAGAGGGGAGTGCATCAGCTGCAGTCTCCACACACACATACACACACACACACTCACACACACACACACACGCAGTCACATCAGGATCACAAAGAGTGACTCAGGTAAGCAGAAACGCCCCTGATGAGACAGGACCCTTGGAGAAAGAAGAAGTGTGCGCAGTGAGAAAGCAAGAGAGAGAGAGGCAAGAGAGAGAGAGAGAGTGGAGGAAGAGGAGGAGCTTTGAGGTCTTTGAGGAGGAAGAAACAAGAAGTCCCATTCAACCGGTAATATCTCTGATTCTTACAAAACAAGGGGGAGGACAGGAAGATGAGCAGGATGTGGAGTGATGCAGGAGCTCTGGCTGGACAAATGCGAGACTCATAGAAGAAAATGAGATTTGAATCAATCAGCAAGGCTGCTCTGGGGGTTTAAACTATAAGGCACACTGGATTTGTCTTTTTTTTTAAGGGGGGGGGGAGCAGAGAGGGATGAGGTGGAATGGAAGAGCAAACATGCAGAATGACAGATGAGCCACCTGTTTGGTTGAAGATGAGGTGAGACGGACAATAACACAAGCTGCTCCTCAGGCTGAACCCTTCAGGACTTCCCACAGATGCTGTGAAGCAGCCACTGGACTTGAGAGGAATCGACCACCAAACTCCCAGGTGACACCCCCCCTCCATCCCACCTCTGCGACAACTTGTGGGCATTTGATTCTTCATCTCGTGCCCTGATGAGGCTGCTATCAGGTGGATCACCTGAGCCATGAAAGTCCTGTTTGTGAACCTGAGATAAGGGGGTGACGCCCCCCACCGCCCCCCACCGTTGGAGGCTCTGCCAGCCCTCTTCCTCCTCAAACTCGATGTCTTGATGCATTGCTGTGGGCTGGGACAGTGGCGGAGAGTGCAGTCCACCTACGTAAGTGACCACTTTCATCTGATCACAAACTTGTTGGAGTAGTTCATGGTGGTCGTCCCGTCAGTCCATCCTTTAGTCCATGTTTCATCCGTGCTCAATGACAGAGGCAGAGCATGTTGCACGAGACTCTTGCAAACTGCTGAGGTGTCCATCGCCCAATTTTCAGGTCCGATTTGATTCATCAAGAAAGAAAGTGAAACGTCAAACAGTTCCGTTTTAATTTGAGGAGACTTTTTAAAAACTATCCTCAAAATACATAATCATTATCTGTTTTTGAAGGTGCACAACGTATTTCACATCATCGTGAGCTTTATGAAGGTCACTTTTTTAATTAAAAACTTGTTTAATTGCTTAAAGAGCTGCTTTCCTCGCATTCTATGCTCTGACTGAGCCACGTGAAGGAGGACCGGAGCGTGTGACGTCCTCTCCACGACACAGGAGCACCTTGCTCAACTCTTCTTGATGTTCTTCATGCATGTGGCCTCAACGTGTTTGTTAAATCCTGCAGCGGCTTATGCTCTGGTGTTAAAGCTGTGCATACATTGTGATGGCTTGGAATGCAGAGGACCTAATCTCTGTTGCATTCCCACCAGAAACGGGCTTACTGTCAATCCTTAACAGGTCATGGGCTGTCAGGGTGTCACAGATTACCACGTTCTGTACTGCTGCGAGCCATGTGGGCCCACCTCAGCAGTAAACCAGCAAAGGAGCTTAGAGAATCAAAGCAACCAAGAAATTGAATTTGGTCCTCACGTTGCATAATTAAATTGTTTTCTCTGTTTTTGAAACTAATTACTATTTCAAAAATTTTTTTTTTCTTTCTTAATAATTATGAAGTTCGTAAAAGACGCCACACTCTGCTGGTTTTTGTTGCGATGGGTTTCATTTAGATCTTGGGGGTTTCCTAGAAAGCAGGTTTAGAAAAGAAAAAAAAAAAATACAGACTCCGAGCTTAGGAAAACTGAGTTTTCTGTTCCAGAAAGAGATGTAAGTGAAGTTCAGCATCTGTCACCATGGTAACAGAGTCTGTAAACCCATCCTGCTCTCTGGCAGGTTCATTGAAATAGTTTCAACCAGCCTTCCCCCACTTGAAGCAAGCTGTCTGACATGAATTGTTTAATTTTACTGAATCAGACATAACAAACCAGAATCATTTCATAAAACCTGACGGCTCAAAGTTTGTATTTATTTATTTATTTATTTTTATCTGGATTGGTTTTGCTCTCATTCCCAGATATTTCTTTAGTTTGTTTGAAAGGTACAACTTTTTAATCAGATTCACTCATTCATCTGAAATACATTGTTCTGCAAAACAATATAACACCTCAGTCCTCTCACTAAAACTAAATTTGTTCACCCAGCTGAGGTTTAATTTGCAGAAATTACTGGGGATGGTGTAGATAGGGTTTTTTAAGACTGATTCTTCTCAGCCTGACTTGGTGTTCGTGAAACCAGGATGTTCTGACAAGGCTTGGTCACGCCCAGATTTCTTCTTATGTCTTGGATCAGTCCATTTTACTTTACTGATACAGCTGTGGGTGAACCAGTTCAACTTTTGGACTTTTTTTTACAGTGAACCTTTGCAGCTGTCACAAACAGTGGTTCTTCATTTGTTAATTCTGAAAAAATTCAGGCCTTCCTCAAACAACGTGTTGTCAGAGTGGTAGCTTTTTGTTTATGTCAAATTTTTGTCATAATCTGTGTTTTGATTTTCTGCATTTGTTTCTGTTACTTGTGTTTTCCTGTCTTCTTGCGTCATTTGTCATTTCTCCCTCTGTCTGTTTCTTCAGTATTTTTCCTCAGTCTGCCACCATCACCTGTTCCCAATCTTAATCCCTCCCAGGTGTTTGTCACATTGCCTCGTTAGTGCCCCTTTAAATGCGTTGACATTCTGTTTATCCCTCATTTGTGCGTTGTGTTTCCCGAGCCTTCAAGTTCAACTTCCTCTGTTTGGCTGCCACGCCAGCTTTTTGTTTTTATAAATCAGTTTTCTTTGTTTCACCCATGAGTTCCTCCACTCCGGGTTCAACACTTCACTAAACATGTTGATGTCATTTGAAAGTTACTCATGCTAGGGGAATTAATTTGATCCCATACCCTGATAAATGTTTGCTCTATTGTACGTGAAATTCTTGGAGAACATCATCAGAAATGAAAATACGTTTTGACTTGAGCTATTTTATGACAAGACTCAGCAAAACTAATCTGATCTTCTGAAGTTCATTTAAAGTTAGTTTTACTTTCAAGCTTGTGGATGTAAAAAAAACAAAACTTTTATTTGAATTATATCTATCCATCCAACTATCCATCTATTATTTTTACTTGCTTCTTTTGCGGGTCACACGGATTAAAAGGGACAGGTCTCCAGTCCATCAAAGGGACAAACGAGACAAACAACCTTTCACTCTCTCACTCACACCTGACAATTTAGTTACCAATCAGCCTAACATGCATGTTTTTGGTCTGTGGGATGAAACCGGAGTACCCTGAGAAAACCCACGTGTGCACGGAGAGAACATGCAAACTCCACCCAGAAAGGCCCCAAGACAGGATTTCATCCGGTGACCTTCTCAGTGAGAGACAACAGCTCTACCAACTCAGTGTCACACCTTTTTTTTTTTTTTTTTTGCACGTACAAAGTACTTACCTGTAAATAAAATATTATAGGTATTTACAGTTAACAGTTTGTTTTTTTACTATGACATAAAAGGCAATGTGTATAATGAAAGAAGTACTTTCTTGCTGCAACACTCACTGAATAAATTATGTTTTGTATTTTCAGTTGATGCAAGAAGAAGTAAATATACAATTATGAATGTGCAATTGTGTGTGCAATTGTGTGTGTATGTGTGTGTGTGTATGAGAAGAATTGATAATAGTAAATGCTTTTAAATGAATGAATTCGCCTACCAGCAATTTTAATTTAAATGAAGTGGTATGAGGGATTAACAGAGAGTGCACAGGAACTTCTGTTTGTTTTCAAAGGTTTTATCACATTTACTTGATGGGGGATAATGGTGCCGAACTCTTCACCTGCCTGCTCATAGCTGTGAAGCAGGAAGTTGTTGTCCAAAGCTTCCTCGTATAGAACCAGATAGGTACATAAAATAATCCAGCTCTGTTCTCTATCAACAAAGAGCTCGTCAGCAAAATATGCATTTTCCGTTTAAGGTCAGTAACATGAAACAGGGAATAAAATAATGAAAAAAATTGGTTATAAAAATAGAATAAAATGTCAAGATATATTTTATGCTATTTGGAATCACTTTTGTAAATAATTAAGCCAAGAAATAACCTACTGTATTTTCTGGTATGTAAGCCACATCAATCAAAAATAAATAAGTAAATAAATAACTTCATGAAGAGGAAAAAAACATATGTAAGTTGTTTCGGTGTATAAGTCACATTGATTATG
>JARVLU010001586.1:25349676-25364197 GCA_031762415.1 Simpsonichthys santanae
GTTGAAACATTTAGTCTTTTTTATTTTATTTTATTTTATTTTATTGGATAAAAGAAGAAACATAAAAAAATAAAAAATAAATTGTCCAGAGGACCTGTCTTAACCTTGTTAGATTTATCTACCTGAATTATTAAGAATGCCTGCAGGACATATATATATTGCTTTGTTTTTTAATGAAACATTAATTTCAGTGCTCACCTGTTTCCATATAAAGCCCCATTCAGCTTCACTGTCGATGATCGCCAAGTCAGCATGTCTCTGTTTGCAGAATTTCCGAGCGTCTTCCATGGCCATGCCTCGCCTATTCAGAAAATATTGATTCCCTCGCCATTCCAGCCACCCATCTGAAGTGGTGTTATAATCTGTAAATTAGTGTATAGATGACACATCTTAATATGTGTAATGCTAGATGTCTTGTTTTTTTAAGACATTCAGTTGTGAGTTTTTGTTATTGGATTGCCATAGCTACAAACTTCTCGCATAGTCCTTGATTCCAGCTCTTCACACCTGTTTTATCTGTCATCACCACATCTGCTTTCACTCAATAATCACTGCCCCAGTATTGCCTGGTTGTTTTCAGTTCTCCATGAGATTGTACTGATAGTTTCAGTTTATTCCTGCTGCCTGGGATTTCTGCATCTGTAATTAAAACTCAAATCTTGATTTAGGCACGCTAAAGCTCATTCATCCACATAAAGCAGAGCCAAGACCCTGAAGTTTCCAGACCAAACGCCCTCCTCTCCACAACTGCACCCCAATAGCCTGGCCATGAACCCCACAACAGTGTTGGAGACAAGGGACACCCCTAGCAAAGTCCTAACCACACTGAGAAAGACACAGCTCCTGATTTGGCAATGCATTGTTCAAATAACCCGGAAAAGTAACCCTAGCATCCCGTAATCCCACAGCACCCACTACAGAATGCCTTGGGAAACAATCATGAGCCTTCTCCAGGTTCACAAAACACATGTACACTGGGGAGTTAGACTCCCGTAGCACCCCTAGCAGCTCTTCAGAGGTGAAGATTTGGTCCACGTTTCCATGAACAGGATGAAAGCCACACTATTCATTAATTCATCTGAGTCTCCCTTCCAACATCCTGGAGTAAACATTACCAGGGAGGCGAAGAGGTTTGATTTTATGATAGCTGGAACACACTCTTCGGCTCCCCGTTTTAAAAATGGGGAACACCACCCGGGCTGCAACTGGACTGGCATTGTCCCATATGTTTATGCATAGTGAAGAGACATTTCAACCATGATAGCCCCACAACAGCCAGAGCCTTCAGCATCCTATGGTGATACTTGTCCAACCCTGGCACTCGGCCACCAGGGTGCTTTTGATGTCTGTTATGTCAATGGACTTGTCTGCCCCTGTGATCTCAGACTGTCTCCTCAAAGTTGGACATGGTGGATGGGTTAAGAACATCCTCCTTTCATCACCCAACAATATCCCCAGTTTTTGTCAGCAGTTTCCTGCCCAAATATATACAATGCCAAGTACACTTATGGACCACCTTATGCTCCAACATGGTGTTCGTTATGGAAAAGCCAATTCATAGTATGGAGGTCTAAGACTAATACACCAGATTGGTTCGAATCAGGAGGTACCGTTCTGCCTAATCCCCACTTTCCAGATAATTCTGTCATTGCTCACATGATAGATTAACAAAAAATAGCTTTATTTAAATAAATAAAAAACAGAGTTGAATGTTAAGCATGAATGATAACCTAAATGGCATCTAGTAATAGTGATAGTTTAAGATTCAAGTCCGAATTTGTTCACACAAGATTTTTCTTTAAACATTACTTTTTCATTTACTGTATACTGTATACTCTGCTTGCAAAGTTTATTTAAAAACTATGGTTAATACATCAGTTCAGTACTTTTGCTTCTGCTGGTACAATATGCACTCACCTGGAGTGGCAGGGGGTGGAGATGATTTTGGAGAGACACCTGGGAAGGAATCATTAACAGTGTTTGATTTATAATACTGTACTACAGTAACTATTTATTGATTTGTTGGCGAGCACAATAAAAAGTAGATAATATTGTTAAAAAAAGTTATCATGACTTTGACAACAAGCAATTCAGTGATATAACCATATTTTACCTGTAGCGATCTGGCAAATCCAGTTATTTTGTTTTTCACAATAATTATCATTCCATGAACCATCCTTACTCCAGTCATGAGCATAAAATTCAACACAGTATTCCACATTGTTTTTATTGTTTGGCTCTCCATCATGCCAGTGTTTAAAGTTGACCTAATAATGAAAGCAAAATAAAACATGCAATGATGAATACATTTCTTTAACTTTGAGCTCCAGAAACTACATGATGATCTGGCATACAAATATTAAGAGAGAACAATATAAACTCACTGGTGACCCATCACTCCACACAAAGCCAGCTCCTCGGTCAGGCGCATGAAGTCCAATCCAATAAGTGCTAGAGCTAAAAGGGATATATACAGTGCATGCAGTAAATTTTAAAAGCAGGAATAAATAAAGGTTTATGCAAATACACATACATATACTGTACATATATATTGTACATGCATAAACATGTACATACCACACAAGCTTTGTTTGAAAAACACATTTTACAGTTACAGTCAATAAAACTAACAGCAGTCATAATTCATAATGAAAATAATTCATAATGAAAACTATTCAAAGTAAGCCCAAAAGAGAAATATTAAAAACAAATATGCAAACAATTGATTAAAATCAATTTGTTTGCAGCATTTTTGTACCTGTTGGCCACCCTAGATTTTTATGTTAAACAAACATGTCATGTAAGCAACAAAAAGAGTTTACTGAACATTTGCCATGCGTTACATTGAAAAGCTGCTGTGAATGCAGTATGTACAGAAAATCATTTTGTACCTCCATGGCTCCATTTTCAGTTCTTCAGCGCTGTGGAAGCTGACCAAGTCTCCTCCAATCGCTCTGCAGAAATCTCTGGCCTCATACCAAGTCTTCTGTTTTGAATAAACTTGATATTTCTTTAACACATGGAGCTCTACTATTATCATACACCTGTTTGGAAGTGCCTTAATTCTTCATTCAAAAGTGAACATAATAACTTTGCCACCATTTACAGTATTTTTTATGAAATGCTTTTTTCAAGCTTCAAGTTCAGGAACTAGTCGTCAATATCTTGACTTTTAATGATTATATTTGGACAAGGTAAACCTGTTGAACGTTATATGACATCTGGCTGGAAGAGGGAAATGGAATATTTTAAGCATTGTACAGTGTAGAGTTTAACAACATGGCAAATTTATTTTATCACAATCATTTTTCACTATTAAATGACAAGTTTATCATAATTTTTACTTTGGTTTTCCTCTTATTTTCAGCAAACTAGTAACTTATTTAAAAGTTACACCATTCCTCATTTACAGTACAAAAGATTAATTAGATTATCTCCCAGATGGACTACAATCTCAAGTGAATATGTTTCTAACCATTTAATGTGCAGTTCTTTAAATAGATCATAAAGGTTGGTTTGTTGTTATGGTTCAGTTCTGAGTAAAAATGAAATACCCAAAAAAGCAATGATTGTTAACGGTGTGTAAATAACCAGTTTCAACAATTAGGAACAGCATAGTGTCCACAGACATAAATTATTCCTGCTTAATAATTAATCATTAATAATGTGTTATAATAAATATCAGAGGTGAAAGTACTGTATTTTACCTTATAACACAAGTTTCTGGATTTGAATTTGGTCCAGCCTGATTCACATGTGGTAGAGGGAACAGTCGGTGGGGCAGGGGTTACAACAGCCCTCTCTGCCAGATGTTTGCAGATGAACTTCTCCCTGTTGGTACAAGGCAACACATCCCAGAGGCCTGCAAAACTCCCAGTTGCCATAGCAACACAACCCTGGATGTCTCCTTGTTTTGTAATAGCAAAAAATTGTAATTTGTCAGTTGTAAAGTCCTTTTCACATACTGTACGTTTAATTAAGATTTTTAAAATATACATTACCTGGCATTTCAAAATTCCAGTGAGTAAATCTCACAGATTTTGTGTTGGTCCACTCAAAAACATCTTTGTCCTTCTGGTTTGAGAGCCCCAACCAAAAATGTTTCTCTGGTCTCAGACCCACCAAGCTGACAAGGAAGGCATTATCCATCCTGGAAATGTGTTTAAGACAAAGAAATGTTTGTTATTGACTGACACAACCCCATGACTGGTAAACAGCTGGGAAAACTAAGTCCACCCTCTTTAAACTTCACAGTTTTACATATCTGGACACATCTGAAAAGAATTCTGGCCCATGTCTCTTCAGTTTCAAAAGGTACAACCTCAAACAAACAATGCACAATATAACAGCCTACCATCATTAAGTGTCAAAACAAAGAAGAAGAAAAAAAAAAAACATAGAAGTAATTTGAGAAAATCTAAACTAGTTTTTTTTTTTACCTCTGTTTGACTCCCAAGTAGATGTAAAATATTTTAGCCCACTCCTTTTTAAACATGACCCCTGATTTTTAGAAAGTCCTTTTGAAATTCAGTTTTCTTAAGCTCCTGCTATAACAACACACAAGGTCTGAAATGTGGACTAGATTTTAATTTATTTACTTTTCAGTGATTTTACTGCATCTTTGCTGTTAACTTTGCTTGACAGCTCAGGCCCAGTAAAAGAGAGCTGTGATCTCAGTGGGATTTGCCTGGTTAAATAAAGGTTCGTAATAATAATTTGTCATGTCCTGGTCCTTGGTCCGCATTGCCGGCAGTAAGTCGGGCTCGTTTCCAGTGAGAGTTGGACTCTACCAAAGTTGCCCTTTGTCACAGATTCTGTTCATAACTTTTATGGACAGAATTTCTAGGTGCAGCCATGGTGTTGAGGAGATCTGTTTCGGTGGTCTTACGATCGCGTCTCTGCTTTTTGCAGATGATGTGGTCCTATTGGCTTCATCAGGTCATGATCTACAGCGTTTGCTGGAGCGGTTTGCAGCCAAGTGTGACGCGGCCGGGATGAGGATCAGTTCCTCCAAATCTGAGTAGTAGTTAGTTTGTTTAGAATTTTATGATGAATAATTATTGGTTTTACCTTGATGAAATATCAGCCAAGTAGGAATCTGAGCCCCTGCAGTGGTCTTTCGCTTCATCAAACATCTTTGTCTCAGTCCCAATAAAGTAGCAGTAAGAGCCATGTCTTTTCCAACCCTTGAAAGGAAAAAATAGGGAACTGTGTCATGTTGCATGGCTAAATCACCTAAATAGGACCTTTAAAGATGACACCTTGTTTTCATTATTGTACTAAAAATCTATACAAAATGTATTCATTTAGACTCCAGTTTGTTAAAATTTTAATTTTTATTTAATTCAAGGCAGAATATCCAAACTTACTTTACACTCTAAATACTGAAAGAGACACTCACAGTCCTGCAGCCTGGGTTCTGTTCCACGTCATCTCCAGAGGGTTCTGGAGAACTTGTTTTCATACAAATGAAGCCATGTTTCTCCTGACATTCACTGTCAGCCCAATTTCCACTCTGCAAAAGAGAAATGCACAGAACACGTATACTGTATACTGAATGTATAACAAGTATACAAAATGTGGTCTTTACCACAAAAACAGGGTGCAGAATTAACATTTGTGAGCAAATCTATAGCAAAACAGGTGTGCTCAATAAAATATTGTATCATCTGCATAGATTATTTGTTGGACCTGGTTAGTTTTAGTCACAGAACAAGCACTATGTGATGATCCATACCTCTCCCCTGATAAGAACACAGTCTTCTTGTCCTGGAGTAGCAGCTGGTTTTCTAAGCTCCCAGCTGGTGAAGCTGACTGTGGACTGGTCACTCCAGTCAAACAGGCCTTCTGTCTTCTTGTCATTGAGTCCAATCCAAAGCTCGTCTGTGGAAGCTACAAAAAAGAAAATTAATAACACATATTCATCTGATTAAAAAAAAACTGCTGCACATTAAATTAAAAAATAGTTCATTTTAAGAAGGCGTTCAATATACGACGACACAAAAATAATATGCTCTTTTCTCTACCTTAAAACAACCTGACAACTTGGTACCCCACCACTGATTTAATTGTTGTTTTGCAGCAGTAGCTTTAATTTTTTTTTTTTTTTTTTTACCATAGCCAAGCTGAGAGATGACAAAGCTTTGATCTTCCACGTTGCGGATGCTTGCGAGATCTCCTCCTTCTTTAAGGCAAGCTGATCGAGCGCCAGACCATGTTTTCTCTGTACGGTAAAGGTGGAAGCAGTGACCGTTGTATGGAATCCACGGCGCTGAGCAGAATCCTGTGTCTACACCTGGTCACAAAAGAATTTTAAAAAAGGTAATTTGAAAGTAAACAAATTATATAAATTAAAACAAATTTTAAATTCAGAAAAGAGAGAAAGGCTCTTTAATTACCCTCAGTAGGAGAAGGCAAAACTCCTTCACTGTAGCAGATGTAGCCCAGTTTCTTGTCGCATCTTGAATTTTGCCAGGAGTACCTCACAGACCCATCAATAAATCCACAAACATGTCCTGGATATGAAATCGGATACCCTGAAACAACATAGTAGATAAACAGAGGTACTTTGTAAAATGATAATAAACATTTTATGTTGTGTATTGTGTAATGCTAAGATTTATATACAGTAGTCTCACGCCACTTTGCGGTTAAATTTTCACAGATTTGCTATATCACAGTTTTTCAAAGTAAGAATGGGCATGACACAATTGGCTGATTGATGGATGAGCCATGGGTTGTTTATTTAAATTTAATTATTTTTAATGATGCACAACATTATTGGCATGGTATCGGTGTTAGCCGATATTAGCATTGAAGTTCAATATCGGACATCGTCATTCCATCAAAATAACTCACCGATATAAAATGCGCTGGTTAGTTACCCTGTAAACAAAAAGGAACTAATCGAGAACTAAAGGGTAGTTACCAAGGAGATTAAAGAGGAACAAATCAGGAGCTAATGGGTAATAAAATCAGTAATCACTAGGAAACAGGTTTTTGACAATTACGAGCTCTGACCTCATTGGTTCAGCGTTTATTCAGAACCCAAATGGATAATTTCTCCTCTCTTTCTGTGGTAACAAACCAGTAGTCCCACAATTAGACTTGGCTGTGTGTTCCCCAGTAAATACTGGTTAAGCACACATTAGCTCCTGATTCGTTCCTCTTTGGTTTTCTTGGTAACTACCCATTAGTTCTTGATTAGTTCCTTTTTATTAACAAGGTAGCTAACCAGTAGTCCCCTAATAAGGCTTGGCTGTGTGTTCCCCAGTAAGTACTAGTTAACTACCCATTAGCTCATAATTTGTTCTTTAGGCGTTCCCTAGTAGTTAAGCAAATTGTGTGTACCTTATTGTAAAGTGTTACCAAAAAAGTTATTATATTGTAAATACAATCATGTTGCCTAATAATAAAACTTACAAGTTGTGAACAAAAACAACAAAATGATCAATATTTTAATTAATATCTGCTTTTTGAGACAATATTTAGGCTGTTAAGCCAACAGAAGTTATTTAGTTTATGAGTTTAGAAGTTTTTGAGGTAAACAGGGTAATTTGTTTGTGTTGATAATAAGAAATATTTTGTAAAATCAACAACTGCTTGTGCAATCATTAAAAAAAGAAACAAGTCACTTTACTTTGTAAATATACAACAGCACTTTGTATTTTAGTAAAATTAAAGTAAATCCTACCTGAGTCCCAGTTCAGGTAACGGAAAGGGTTCCCATTGGTCCACTTCCAGCCATGTTCTGAGTCCAGAGTCAGCCCAGTCCAAAGCTTGTACCCTTGATGGATGCCGCTTAGATCTAGCAGGGCTGAGAGTGTGTACGTTAGGATCTGTGTATTTTGATCATTTTGTTTGATAGGTTTGTAGGTTTGTGATCAGGATTCAGCCTTTGTCATTCTGCATTTAGTTCTGTTGTGTCTCAAGTTCATACTCAGTTCCCCTTTTGGCCATGTGTTTTATTTTCTGTATCTTGTGTGTTTAATTCATGTACTTGTGTTGTTTGTCTGATTAGTTGTCTCCATTTCAGCTCTTTTCAGTTCAGAGTTTCTCTGCATTGATGATGTCTCTCTGTCCTGCCACGCCCAATTGCACCCATTACCGTTGTTATCTGCTCAGGTGTTTCAGTTTTGTTCACCTGGATTATTGAGCATGAACTGTCTTGTCTTGTTTTGTTCATTTAGTTTAGTAATTGTTGTGTGCCTGTTTTCTCAGTTCAGCAGACTTGTCTTCAGTTCTCTGTCTCCTGTATATTCATGGTCCAGTTGTGAGTTTGATTAGTCATGCATGTTAGAGTTTTCTAGTACGCTGTCAAGTCAGCCTTTTGTTTTTCTAGTTCAACAATAAAAGTTTTAAGTTATGTTTGGAACAATCCACTGCACATTGTGACTGTGTTTAAAAAGCGCTTCCACCAGCCTTTCTTACCATCTTTCTAATTACATTGTTGAAGGGGGAAACATGTAATAACTCATTTTAATGCACATTTCATTCTAAATATGTTTGCATGTGTGCGTCATCTTACCTGTGACATAGGCCTGCTGGTGAGGATCGGTGATACTGAGCAGGGAGGCTCCCTGCTGCTTACAGCTGGTTTCAGCCTGCAGCCATGTCAGAGCTGACTGTGTGTTCAGCTGGTAAACTGCTCCACTTGGGTGTTTGTTCCAGTTTTCCTTTGCTGCAGAATATTCTGAGCTTAATTTTCTGTTGTTTATTTTTCCCTTTTCGAGGTCAACATTTTTTTCATAAATGATATTCTAACATTTTTGAAGTACTCACAGTTTGTTGGGCAGAAGCCCCAGTTCTCATTTTCATGATACATTGTTTCGATCGAACACCAAAGACGATCGGAGTCAATCAGCGTGCAGCTGGAGTACCACTGGTTATTGTACATAAAGGGAAACATGCACATCTTTCCTGCATTTCCTTCAATAATGTAAAGTTCTGAAAAATGAATTAACAAACAAGAACAGCAGTGAATATTTTTTTTATATATATTTTTTTTTTTACCACACCTGGGTCCCATTTTGAAACTAATAAACCCCAACTCTTTTAATATTTATGTCATATTGATCACTTCAGTCTCAACGTTTGAATTTAATGAGTGTTTTATACCTCTGTAAGTTCTTGTACAGGCTCCACTCGACGTTCCAGAAATTGTGAGGTGGCTGTTGGGTCCAATCGTTCTTGAGAGTACAGCTGAGCCGTCCACCTTGAGCTCAATATAAAGCTCCTGGCCTTGGAGAGCGAGCACCGTTTCATTCTTACATTCCCATTTTTGGAGCTCAATGTTTTCATCACAATCATAGAGGTGTACTTCACTCCCCACACTTTTCCCCTGGACTCCAAGGCATTTATTCTTCCCCTCGACCAGCAGCCGTCCACCAGTTGTCCATCGTATGTCTTCACAGGTGTCACCAGTTTTGACCAAACAAAATCCAGTAGCTTTGTTGGTCAGTTGAAACGGTGAATCTGTAGAGAGAAAATGTAAATAAATAAATAAATAAATTGATTTGTTCTGTTCTTAAAATAAACCAACATATCCACAATTTCTAACGTACAACCACTCCACCTCAAAAACAATTGTTAAACATCGCCATTTAAAGTTTGCCATACATAAACTATTCTAACAGGTTATTTTTGTCTTGTATGAGATCTAAACTTTAAATTTCTAGAAACAAGTTGAGTAAAATTAGCTGGAATACTGTACCATCTGATGCCAAGCATTGTAATGCTTGTAGGACAAAAATAAGGACCAAACATACAGTCCTCATTGTTATGATGCCTCTGAAAGGTTAACAGTCAAACACCAAATCCATGTCGCCTGCAGAAAATCTCAGCTTTGTCTTGGTGATTGTGAAGAGAGGGCTGCTTTAAATACACTGAAACATTTTGCCATTTCTTGCCACTCCTTCCTTTTTTTTTTATTAATCATCCTAAAAAGTCAGCATTATGTTCATGACATATTCAAGATTTTACTTCTCGGGAACAGAGTAGCACGGACTAGTTCCTTTTATTTGTATGTCAGTTGATTCAATAATCAAGTTTCAATTCTGCCTTTAATGCCTCTTGCATACTCTTCCTCCATCTCAACCCTTCTTATTGCTACATAATGGAAAAAAAAATACTTCAGACAGACGCCACCATTCTGTAGTTTTCTCTCAATAAGTCAACACTGCGCTACCACTAAAAATGACTACATTTCCCAGAAGCCAACAGTGCCCCACCCAGAAGCCATGTTACCTTCTGCTGAAATGGAGGGAAAGTTTTGATCCAATCTGAAAAAGTTTGGTCCTTATAGTGACTTTGGTGCCCAGTGGATGCAGAGATCTGCACGGCACTGACCGGGAACTGGACCAGAACCGGACCTCCAGACTCATCAGTGAATCTGAGTGCCTCCCGCTGACCCACAAGTCTCCTGTGGCCCTTCTGTTGCCCTTTGGTCATTTTGGCCTGGGGCAATGGGAGGGTTATACAGTAATAGTACATGCATTTATCCTACTCACATATGCTGTGGACTATTTTACTTGATTTTTTGTCTTTGATTTGAGTTCAGACATTGTATGTAAGATTTGAAGGTGCCTTTTTTAATATTTTGCCTGAATAAAGATGCATGCATGTTTTGGATTTCTTGCGTTTCTGTGTTGTCAGTCATTTTTTCCCAGAATTCACACTTCTTTATTTTTCAACGTTTACAGCAGACCCTTGCAGCTGATTCTTGTTTTGCTGGCTTGGACCCTTGTCTGTTCAGGTATTAAAGTTCAAGACTTGATCCAGAACCTGCCTCCTGCTCACCTGCGTTTGGGTCCCCTAAGGATAAAATATTTTCAGCCCAGCTGCAAGGCGACAGTAAATCATGCAATCCATTCTGATGAAATATTGTTAGTCAAAAAGAAGAAGTGAAGGGTGTAAATGTGCTTACTGAAGACTTTTGGGGGATTGATTTAAAAAGGTTACGGTAAATAGTTCATGCATAATGGTTGAAGGAAAGACAGTTTTTTCAACGTCTTCCTTTATCTTTTACTGTACTGATGTTGGATTGTCTAACCCGATAGAAAAGGAGTCACAAAGGTGTCAAGTGTGCATTGGACAAAAAAAAAAAAAGGTTCAAACAAGAAAATAGAGGTTAGTTTATTAATCCACTGTAACAAAGCAACAAACAAAACAAAATCAGCAAAAATAAATAAAATAACAATCAACTTCTGCTGCTTCTTCTGCTCTGGTTAAAAAAAAAAACATCAAATGATCTAAGCCCATGCCAGTCCTGTTCTTGCATTTCCACAGACCCAAATTGTGCCCTTTTCTGTTCCTCCCTGTCAAACCCCAGCTACCTCCCAATACACTCACATATCCTGAAAGGCTCACATGTTCTCTGAGAAATCACGTGGGCAGAAGTCCAGGTGATCTGCAGGATGGTGTTAAAATGTGAGTAACATTACAGATGACAACTCTCATCGCAGATAAATGTGGTTTTTGGGTCAATCCATCAAAAGAGCAGATGCATGGTGACTCTGTGGAGACAAGAGACTCCGAGTTAAGCTCTCACCTGCCTTGATGGGTATTTGTACTTTGGTTCAGCTCCTGATGTCATTTCCAATTGGTTTCTTGCCAGAGTATACAATTGCACAACATTTTCGAGGCTTATCAGATGACTAATAGAAAAGATCCACAGCATTGGGATCACTGGATAACAAAATGTTTGTAGATGCAATTTGAGTTCTAAAAGGAGTCTCAGATGACTTCAGTGACTTCCATCTCTGAAGAACTAGGACTTGGGCATTAGAAATCCCTTTACTGCAATGTATGAAAAATGATTTAGTTGCTCAAGCGGACTAATCTAATCTCTTCTAGTCTCTGCTGCAGTTGCAGATGACTTGGTGCTCTGTGGATGTTGCTGCATCCCATGTATCTCTAATCTAATTTAAAATCTGACCGACATTACAATCACAAGGATTTATTTTATGTACAGTGCCATCCTACCAGAAGACTGAAACAGTGATTACAGTATAAAGTGTTTTATCTCCTACTATTACAAATTAAAATAATATATTATTTAATGTGCTCATGCAATTTTTATGGGTTGATCAAATTACGTTTTCTATGAAAGTCTGTCATTTTCAATACGATTTTTAACACATGTATAACACAAGTTGTGTTAATACCTCTTTGTAGATGGACTTGCTGTCATGGTTGTTAGAATTTTTTTATTATTATTTTTTCTTTGTGTTTAGTTCCTCTTCTGTTATTTTTTATGTGGTTGGCATTTTTGTGTTGGAGTTCTGTTTTTTGTATTTTCATTGTCTGTTTCTCTTAAGTGCCTCTTCTCTCTGTTCAGATCTGCTCCTGCCCCTCCCACTCCCATCTGTTCCCAGGTGTCTTCATGACAGTTGTGGTCATCATGTTCTTCAGTCCAAGTCCAAATATTGCAGCAGTCTCTGTTTCTCCTTCAGTGGAGCATTTTACATTTATGCATATCGTGGATCTCCGTGTCTGTTTGTGCTGTTCCCTTTATCCTGTAGGTTTTGTAAGAAATAAAAACTTGCAAACTCGGGGAATAAATAAAAATAAAATAAGAGATTATAAACAGACTGATTTTCTGCAGATGTTACGCAAATATTTGGAGTAGTTACGTTCAAATTTATTTTTTAAGTATTCATGGGGAAAAGATTTAATGGAATAGTATGTATTGGCTGTGAATAGCTAATTCATGAATGCTGACATTTCTTTCAAGTTCTCCGAAATTAGTCATAAACTCAGTTTCACACTTTACTGGAGGGTTTAGTCAGGACTGTGAGTTAGGGTCATGGCCTGTCGTGTTCTGAATTTCTTGTGGTTTTTGTGTTGAGTCATAGACGTTCCCAGCATTTACACTTGTTTTCTTTCCAAAGTTAATGGGAGTCTCATGTTCACACCTGTTAGCTGTTGTTTCTTTCATGTCTTGTTTTGAAGGCTTGGACAACTGTCTGTTCTGGTATTAAAGTTAAAGTCCTGATGCAGAACGTGTCTCCTGCTCACCTGCATTTGGGTCCATTTCACCACCCATCCTATGACACAAGGACAAAAAAAATGTATCCCATTGACATACATGGCATCTGACAATAAATTGTACAATGTGTACAAAATTATTAATTAAAGTTTTTCCGTCAAAACAAAGAAGGTGATTACATAAATGTGCATAGTGAAGGTTTAGTGAATACTTATTCGGGTTGCTGTAAAAACAAACAAAAAACGCAACACATTATTGTGGAGGGAAAACATGTTTAATTGATAATATTTTATACTATAGCAATAATTCCTATTGATTATCTAATTAAGATAACAAAAAACTGGAGAATTTGTATTTCCTGCAAAACTGTAGCGTGAACGCTGTATCTTTTGTGCTGTAAATGGTGAGGGTTGTGTCAGGAAGGGCATCCGACATAAAACACTTTTGCCAAAACTAATACAGTATACGCATTCATATAACTAAGTGACACCATACCAGATCGGTCGAGGCCTTGATTAACAATGACCCCTACTGGTGCTGCTGACAAACAGGGTGCTGGCGGAATATGTGCTACTGTTAGTCGAAGACCACGAGGAGGGAAACACGTCAGGAGACAGAGGGAGGAGAGGAAAGTAAAGAATGTAGGACTGAGGGTTGCAACTCTAAATGTGGGGACAATGACAGGCAAAGATAGAGAGCTGGCTGACATGATGCAGAGAAGAAAAGTAGATGTTTCATGTGTTCAAGAAACCAAGTGGAAGGGCAGCAAGGCCAGCAGCATTGGAGCAGGGTTCGAACTGTTTTAACATGGTGTGAATAGAAAGAGAAAAGGAGTAGGGGTGGTCCTGCAGAAAGAGTTGGCAAAGAATGTAGTAGAGTTGAAGAGAGTGTCAGAAAGGGTGATACGCCTGAAGGTAGAAGTAGAAGGTCTGATGTTAAACATCATCACTAGTTATGCTCCACAGGTTGGATGTGATGGGGAGGAGAAAGATACAGTACATTTTGGAAATATCTGGATAAAATGTTAGAGAGTATTCTCAGGGAGGAAAGAGTAGTGATTGGAGCTGACCTGAATGGACATGTTGGTGAAGGAAAACGAGGGGATGAAGAAGTGATGGGTAAGTTTGGTGTCAAGAAAAGGAACCAGGAAGGACAGATGGTGGTGGATTTTGCCAAGAGAATGGAAATGGCTGTAGTCAACACCTATTTCCAAAACAAGGAGGAACATAGAGTGACCTATAAGAGTGGAGGAAGGAGTACGCAGGTCGACTACATTCTGTGTGGAAGAGGAAACTTGATGGAGATTGGAGACTGTAAGGTTGTGGCAGAGGAGAGCGTGGTCAGACAGCATCAGATGGTTGTGTGTAAAATGACTGTTGTTGTGAAGAATAAAAAAAGAGTAAAACCAGAGAAGACCAAATGGTGGAAGATTAAGAAGGAAGAATGTTGTGAGAAGTTCAGAGAGGAGCTGTTAAAGGCTCTGGGTGGTAAGAAAGATCTTCCAAGTGACTGGACTACTACAGCAACAGTAAT
>JARVLU010001586.1:25372642-25383559 GCA_031762415.1 Simpsonichthys santanae
TTATTATTATTATTATTATTATTATTATTATTATTATTATTATTATTATTATTATTATTATTGTTGTTATTGTTATTGTTATTGTTATTATTATTATTATTATTTGGAGAAATTACCTGACAATTACTGTAGCTATATATTAGTCAATTACATATTTTTATTATAATAAAAAAAATACTTTATTTATTTATTTATTTACTTACTAAAATTAAATCTGAATGATGGCAGTTTTATTTTAAGAAAGAAAAAAAATGCATTAGTGCAGATAAAACAACGTAAACAAAAAATGGAAATGGTAAATACAATGAGGCAATTTGTTTGTAATTCTCTAAGTTTACAGCTGTTATCACAACCAGGAAACTCTCCCCTGTAGAACCAACAGGAAATTATTTTGTTTTTGTGTTTTTTGATTCTACTCACCAATATGAGCCATCAAGGTCCACAGACAAACCTATGTAAAATGATCCATAGCTTCTGGATATCTGTAAACAAATATAAAATCAGAATTCTTGTTATTAAGCTGTGTGTGTCTGTGTGTGCCGTTGTGGCAAAGCAACAACACCCGCCTGTTTCCACAAGAAAATGTTTTCTCCTTTGCTGTTGATCACTGCCAGGTCACCATGTCTCTGCTGGCAGAAGTGACGAGCTTCTTCCATCGACTTCGCCATTCTGTTAATGAAATACTGGTTTCCTTTCCACACGAGCCAACCGTCCGCAGTCGTATTAAAATCTGCCAAGGTTTGAAGACGTAGGAACTTGTGAATGAATTTGGATTACAGCTCCACCAAGTGCACAACAAATCAATGGAAAAATAAATAAATCACAAATTCAGATCGACCAATCAAAACGGTTTAAGCTGTTTTTGATTAAATTCTGCTGAGACTTGCTCAACTCCTTCAGTTGACCTGTAGCTGTTTTGTAAAACAAAAGCATTGACTGTCCTTAAACTCAATGATGATTGAAATGAAGTTATTTAGCTGTTACAGTTTTTTTTTACAATGAGAGTTAGTTTATTAGTCTCAAAAGTATCATTATAATAACTTCATGAAGCCATTTGTTTTTTTATTTTATCAGTTTGTAAAACTAAGGATTATAACATAGTTAATGTTATAAAAGTTTAAACTCTGCGTAATGCTGTCATAAAGTGTTAATCACTTTTAATTTGGACATGCAGATAGCAAACCATTGCAGTAGTCCAATCTAGATGTGATAAATGCATAAACCAGTTTTTTTGCATCATTTTTAGATGTTTCTAATTTTAGTGATATTACACCGGTGGAAGAAGGTAATGTTTTTAATGTGGGGGACAAAAGACATGTCCTGATCAAAAATAACACCAACATTTGTAACATTAGCGCTGGAGGCCAGATTAATGCCATCTAAGGAGGGAGAAAGAAAAATTAATTCCTAAGATGCTCAGGTCCAAAAACCAAAACCTCAGTATTGTCTGAGTAAGCCAAACATTTCGAGTCATCCAGGTTTTTATGTCTTTAATACATGCTTGTAGTCTAAGTAGCTGATTGGATTCACTGGGTTTCATGGATGAATATAACTGTGTATCATCAGCATAACAATGAAAATTTATCCTGTGCTGTTTAATAACTTTACCTAATGGAAGCATATAAGAGGTAAACAGTACTGGTCCAAGCACTGAACCTTGAGGAACTCCATGACTAGCTTTGGTGTATGATGAAGATTTGTTATTTACATTTACAAATTGAAATTATCAGATAAATAACATTTAAATAAAACCAATTTAGAGTTGTTCCTATAATCCCAATATCATATTCAAGTCCCTGTAATAGAATATCATGATCAACTGTATCAAATGCAGCACTGAGGTCTAACAGGACCAGTGTAGACACATGTCCGTCGTCAGAGGCCATGAGAGTATCATTAGTAACTTTCACCAGTGCTGTTTCTGTTCTATGGTGAGCTCTAAACCCTGACTGAAACTCAACCAAATTATTTATTTGCAGACATTAACGTTGTTCACATTTATCACTTTAGTTGTGCTATGGTTTATCAAAGTAAGCTTACCGGCTGCCGTGTCATTAGGAGGTGGTTTTGGAGTTACTCCTGTAAACAATAAAGCAAGTCTTGTTTTCTAAAATGACAAGATATATGAATTGCATCATTTTGTCAACCTACATTTGACTAAAAGTTAAATTTCATACTGTGCTGTCATCAAATATAGAACAATACAGGACCTTTCAGTATAAAATTGCATGAATTTGTGCAATAATACACTAATCATAAACAGAGACTCTTGTTGTCGTTAAGCTGCAAAGTCTGTTCTACAGTTAATTGATGGGAAGTACTGTAATGTCTTTGTTTTATTATTTTCTAGAAGCATAAGTACAGCGGCATAAAAAAAACTATGTAAGTGAATCAGAGGTTGGTGCATGGGTGGGAAACTTTACATCAAATGTTACAAAAGAGTCAAAAAGTATTCTGTTGAACTTTAAATTGTATATCAAAACTAACATGCAAGGCTTAAACATTTATTTAGTTTTTGGATCACACCGCAAGCAGTGAAGTGAGTACAAAACATTTTCTGTTTCAAATAAAGTGCATTGATGTTTTCTCATCTGTACCTGCACGAATCTGACACAGCCAGTCGTTGAAACTCTCACAGTTCAGGTCGTTCCAAGAACCAGTCTCATCCCAGTTGTGTAATGTGAATTCAGTGCAGGATTCATCGTTGTTAAAATTGTTTGGCTCTCCTTCCTGCCAGTGCTGAAAGTTAAGCTGGAAATATAACAAAAAATAATAATAATAATAACTTTTTTATTCTTAGACTAAAACAAGGAGGAACAATATTTGTTTAAGAATTAAATAACTAACTGGGCTTCCATCACTCCACATGTAACCAGTGTTTGGATCTGCAGCGTGAAGTCCAATCCAACCCCTTCCACCTCGACTGCAGGAACAAAATCAAACAGAATGTTGACCTTCTCCTTTGTTTAAAGTGTGCAGGATTGAAGACATAAGGAGCTGGATTTAGATGGCAACAAAGAACATTTCTCACTTTTTCCTTCCTTTTCAGGCATGTGGGAGAAACTTCAGATGCTTAAAAAACTGTAAAACGTCTGGCCATCACTGTTTGATCTATCCTAATCGTAAAGGTTTTATACTCTAGAACAGAGGTGTCCAGTCTTGGTCCTGGAGGGCCACTACCCTGCATATTTTAAAAGCTTCTCTGCTCCATCTGATTTGACTCAACGGGTGCTTCTGTAGAACATCACAAGGTAATTCAACCACTGGATCAGCTGTGTTGGAGCAGGGAATCCTCTAAAACATAAACTCACAAACATTTTTTTCCTCTAAATTTCATCTGGTGGGAGCAAAGGTGTCATTGCTGTAACATAATTCTATCATTGCTTAATTTGAGCTGGATCCTGCCAGAACAGGATCCGGGAACTATCTTATTTTGACAGGGTGCATTCTGGTAATCATTTGCTTGGAGCCGGTAATTATCAGGCTTTCTAATAATAAAGTTATGAACAAATATGACAGCCTTGAATTAATGTAACCTAAGTTGTTTATGTAACCCGAAAATAATTATATAAACACTCATTTTAAACACAACATCCAATTACGAGCTTCCTAATGTCATTTCAGAGCTGCCCCTTCAAGTAAAGAGTTCTGCTTCTACCTTAAAAAAATCACTGCTCCTAAAAGTTCAGTCATGGTCAATTTGATTAAAAGCACAAAAAATGTAATTAAACAGGATTGCAGATGGGGTAGATAGGATGCATGAGAGAAGCGGAGTGCACTCTATTCACACAGGGAGAGCTGTTGGTCAGGCTACTTTAAAACAGTTATTGCTTCAAGTGTTTACTTGTGTAGGTAAATATGGATGTTTAGCAACCCGTTGCGTTTCGGCATTGTTTGGTTTACAAATTAAGCCCTTACTCCTATGTATTTTTAAGCAGCTTCAGTTTTTGGTAGCACATAATAACCCATACTTACTGGCTCACAATTAGCTCGGCTGCACTGTGGATGCTCAGCAGATCTCCTCCTATGATCCTGCAGTAATCTCTAGCCTCAAACCAGGTCTTCTCGTGAGATCGAGGACCTGTGAAAAACTTCAGGACAAGACAAGATGAATCTCAGTTGAAATTAAAAAAAAATATGGGATATAAGCATTGTAGAATACATAGAAACAATTGGATACTAGTAATAGGTTTCTGAATATACACAATAAACTGAGTTTTGGGTTGGCGTTATTCAGAATGCATTGAGTCCTACAGATCAGGGCAGGACTCCAGCACAACTTGATGGTCTCTTGTTTTGTTGGTATGTTGAATGTTTTTGTGATTTGTTTTCACCTTGGAGCAGACGTTCCTTGTTCCTACTCGATTCCAACCTTCTGCACACTGGGGAGGAGTTTGGGTCGGCGGTGGCACTGTTGCAACAGCCCCCTCAGCCACGTGCTTGCAGATGTACTTTTCCTGATTGGTGCAGGGCAGCAGATCCCATAGTCCAGCTGAAATCCCAGTTGCTATGGCAACACAGCCCTGTTGATAGCCTTTAATGTTGTGGGGAAACAACAATCAACTATTATTTGATGGGATGCTTTTAGCTTCTATATAAATGGAAGGTAGAGGTTTTGCAAAATTTGCTGTACCCGGCATCCCAGCATTCCAGTGAGTAAATTTGACAGAGTCTGAGTTGGTCCATGCAAAGACATCAATGTTGTTCATATTGGAGAGTCCAAGCCAGAAATGTTTCTCTGGTCTCAGTCCCAACAGGCTCACAAGGAAGGCATTGTCCACACTGTAGATATATTTAGCAAACTTTGAAAAATTATTGGGTCTACAACTCATATCTAGCAAATAAATTGCATTTTACAAAAAAAAAAATGTGTTTTGTTTTACAGAAGATAAGGAGAGAGTTTTAAAAGATAATTGGGTAGCGCATCTCTTTTTATGTTAATTTTGGTGGCAGGGTCAGGCACTAATGTGTATCCTTGAATATTTATGTGTGGATTTTTAGCCAAAGTTTCTTCTAAAACTGCTTAAGGGTTCATGTTTTTTAAAGCACAAAGTATTCTCACGCATTTGAGACATCAGCCATGTAGGAGCCTGAGCTCTTGCAGTCTTCTTTAGCTTCGTCAAAGGTCTTCGTCTCAACTCCTAAAAAGTAGCAGTAGGAACCATGTTTTATCCAACCCTGAAAATAAAGAATGTTTTTTTAAACAATCTCCTAAATTTTTTTGTACACGTACAGTAAACTTTAGGATCTTGTCAAACACATCATTAATGATGCACTCACAGGTTTGCAGCCTGTGGTTGTCTCCACTTCATCGTCAGTTCTTTCTATAGAACTTTGCTTCATACAGATAAATCCATGTTTTTCACCACATGAGCGGTCTGCCCAATTCCCTTTCTGAAAGAAATAGAAAATACATTTGTGGATTGATTTCTATCTATAGTGTAATAACTCGACAATAATTGGACAAATTGCTTCAAAAAGATACTGAACAATTTGGAGCCACGGTATAAGCACAATTCATTTTCAATTTTCTATATGTTACATAATGTTATTTATCATATGTTGAGATGACTATCTGCCTTTTTTTTTTTTTTTTTTTTACCTCCCCTCTCATGAGAACACAGTCTTCATCCTCAGTGGAGAAGTTTGGTTCTTCATACTCCCAGCTGGTGAAGGTGACTGTGGAGTGGTCACTCCAGTCAAACAGGCCTTCTGTAGTCTTGTCATTCAGTCCAATCCAAAGCTCATCACTGGATGCTGTGGAAAAAAAGTTCAATTAAATAAATGTCCTCGTTATAACAAACTTGCATGCTGCAGCTAAACTCTGTTGTTTTTATAGATTTGTAATCATGCAAGAATCAATGACGTATACAATAATTTCAAAGTTGGCATCTGTGAAATTTCCCTTTCCTTCCAACTTGTTGCACGGTTTGAGCTGGGGGGAACAAATTAAGTAAAAGCATAGTGTCATAGTGTATTCATGTTATTCCCACATCACTGACTGGTTTACAGCTTCTTTTGAGTAAGTAGCCACAGTTAAGACATGAACAGGAGATGGATGGTACAAAAGCAGTCTAGTTGGTGGTCAGGAAATGAATGTAGTCCACATTAATCTTGAATGCAAATGTCAAACCAGAAACAACTAATAAACCGGGAATCAGACAATTAGACCTGTTTGTTGTCAGGAAACATCTAACAGCAAAACTATGCTCAACGTCTGTGAACACGGAATGATTTTTCTGTGTGCATTTGTTGTGATGCAGTCTCATGTTTCGCGTTGTAATGCAGTTGACGTTTTAAGTTGCCATGACTGTCGTGTACCATATCCAAGCTGGGAAATGGCGAAGCTTTGGTCCTCCACGTTGCGGAGGCTCGCGAGATCGCCTCCCTCCTTGCGGCACTCTCTCTGAGCATCAGACCAAGTCTGAGCAGCGCGCTGAAGATAGAAACAGTGACCGTTGTACGGGATCCAATGGTTCGAGCAAAACCCTTGTTCAACTAATGAAAAGAATAAACATACACTGATATTACACATTGAGTGGCAGAAAAGGGCAGCAAGTCAAAATCAAAGATGAAAAAAGTAGAAATGTGTTCTGTACTTTGCTGAGGTTCTGGCAGTGTTCCACCTTTGTAGCAAATGTAGCCCATTTTCTTGGAGCAGGAAGAACTCTGCCATTTGTACTGGCCAGCAGAGTCGATGACCGCACAGCTGTATCCCGGATTGGGAAGTGGATGTCCTAAAATAAAATGATGCTTTCACTCGAAATTCACACTTTGCAGGAGTTCCCTTTCAAAGACTTTCACCTCAACACTTTAATTACAAAATGCACAATAGTAAATTTAGTTTTAGAACTCCCTGATCGATGTCCAAATTCAAATAAGACAACGTGCATTTCACAGATACTTGGCAATATGATACTGTTCATATAGGTTTTATGAGTCATACAAATTTACACATTCAGCATTAACCATCTTAGAATATGCTTATTCAGGATCTTTTCTCAGAAGAAACGTTATGTGTCTGCAGATGAAACTTTACAAAGTGTCAAAACTGCTGCTGTTAAACCAAAACAGTCAGCAAAATGATGCTTTTATAAGTTTATGAGTTTATAAATCTGAATGTTCTGATTAGTACAATCTATTTATCGCACAGTGTTACTGTCATGTTTGTGATCAATATTCAAATTTTCAATTTTATTTGTAGATTTTTTTTATATGTCTTAGTAAAGCCTGATCTCTGGCAGAAACAGTTTATGTCCAATATAAAGTTAAAATTGCTGCTTTAATAAAAAACTTTCACTTTTACAGACTTCACGCTGGCCTTTAGGGATTTCCTCAATAGTTGCTTTACTTTTATTTTATTTTTCACAACTTAGATGTTCAGAGTAAAAACGTACCTGTGTCCCATCTCAGATAGCGGACAGGCTTCCCATCAGTCCACTGCCAGCCGTGTTCTTGGTCCAGAATTAACCCAATCCAGAGTCGGTTCCTCCCTGAGGTCAGCAGTGCTGAATGTTTGTGTTTTTGTCACATACAGAGCACAAGAGAGGGGGAAACCAGCATAAACAAGTTGTTCCTCTTTTTCATTTCTAAGCATGTGTTTTGCAATATAAAAAGATATGCAGAGATGATCAGGATTCAGAACACTTTAAGGAAAAATTAACCCTAAACAGCATTTGACGTAACTGTCAGTGTTTTTGTTGTTGCACGTTAAGCTGATAATTGGCCTGAGACGTTTGAAAAGCATCTAAAATATGAGGGGGAGTTTAAAGACAAAATGTGTCTTTGAGCTGCAAATTAGAATGAGCTACTTACAAAAACTGTAAATAGATCTCTAGGATTTCAAATGACCTAAAAAAAAAGGGTCATCTTACATGTTTAATCTAATCGTATTCTCTTGTTTTGTTTTGTTTTTTCAGTGTGGACATATATTAAAATTTAGATTTGTGTGAAATGAACTGATAAGCAATTAATTGTTACGCTCCAGTTATTCTGTTTAAGATAAAAGTTAACTGAGCTTTGTGCATGTAGCGTTTTGTTGAGTTTTTCAGCTAAACACCAGGATTTGGGAAGCACGTTCATAATATATTTTTTACACGAGTTTCAAGATAAGCAAAAAAGCAGAACAAGTACAAACAAAAAGTATTTATCCCAACGCATCAATAATTTATGGAGATTTGAGAAAAAGGTTGTCTCGTCGTGCATTGTTTGATTCAACCCATGTGAAGCAAGCGCTCAACATGTTTGTGTGTCGGTCGTGGTGCCCTCAAACATCCAGCAGGCGGCACTTTACCTGTGATGAAGGCCTTCTCTGCAGGATCCACAATGCTGACCAGAGACGCAGCCTGCTGTTTGCAGCTGGTGTCAGCCTGGGACCAAGTCAGAACTGACTGCATGTTCACCTGATAATACGCTCCGGTAACAACGTTTGGGGTCCAGTGGTCAGTGGCTGTGTAGTCACAGAAAAGAAATAAATGAACCTTCCAAACCATTTGGTGATATAAAACAACCTTCCTGTTTTCTTTGTGTTAATCATCAGCTGCATGTTAATATAATAGGTTCATAGCATTTTAATCGTTTAATGTGCGGTATTAAGACTAAAGGTGCATGTTGTTGTGTGTTCTTATCAGAAGGTTGTATTTCGTTTAGACCTCGTGAGATTTAAAGCAAACTTACAAGAAGTTGGGCAGTATCCCCATTGTTCGTGCTCGTATTTAGTTTCAGTTGCACACCAGTTGCGCTTCACTTTGGAGTCAAACGTGGTGCAGTCTCCATACCATCGGTCTTTGTACATGAAGGGAAACATGCAGATCTTACCAAAGGAATTTCCACCTATGGTGTAGTGTTCTGGAGGGGGGACGAGAAGTTCACCGAGTTTAGTTGGATCTGGGCTCAAACTTGGGAGAAATGCGTTTTATTATTTCTACTCAAGCAATCAGCTCTAGAGGCGTGCAGACAGACGACATGAGGAAAAAAAAGTGATTATGTTGCGCGACAGCCTGCTAAAATCAGGAACCAAAGTGTTTCCATCCTTGTTTGTGTTTTTCATTTCTTAATGCACACTTCCACTCACAAAACTTACGCTGTACCTCTATAAGTTCTCGTGCAGGCGCCGCTAGCTGTCCCTGAGATTGTAAGGTAGTTATTCGGCCCGACAGTCCTGGACAGCATGATCGATTCATCAGCTTTGACTTCAATGAATAACTGCTGGCCTTTGAGAGCGAGCAACGTTCCATTCTTGCATTCCCACTTCTGGAGCGAGCTTTTCTCGTCGCAGTCGTATAGGCTCACTTCACTCCCCACACTCTTGCCCTGCGCTCCAATGCACTTTTTGCTGGACGTTACAAAAAGACGGTCGCCCGTTGTCCAGCGTATGTCCAGGCAACGGGAAGTTCTTCTTACTAAGCAAAATCCAGTCGCCTTGTTCATGAGTGTAAATGGAGAATCTGCAAAGAAAAGCACAAAGCGAAACTTTTGTCATGCCTTGGTGGTAGATAGTCTGCTGTCTGTGCACATCTGATCTTCTAAATGTTTTAGCGTCTTTCTTGAATGACGTGTAAAACACTAATCGGACTTTCATTTTCTAATTTGTTTTTCATTATGTTAGACATCAACCACCAAACTTCTTTCTCCTGCAGCTCTTTGGTTAAAGCATTGCTACACCTCAAAGTAACATGCATGCTATGGTCATTTTAAAGTCAAAATATCATTGAAATTTGATTCAAAAACGTATTTCTTTTGCACATAAACTTGACTTATTACTCATTTCTAATAAGAACTATGAGGATAAGGACTGAAATCACTTCCTGCGCAAAGATGACTGTTTGGCACCAAAAACAAAAAAAGACAAACATTTTGCAAGACAAGACCACAAAAACTAATGAAAACTAACACGTAACACAGAAATGCTCATCATTACCATTGGTTGTTGCAGTAGAAAAATGAGATATTTGTATAAGGAGCACAAAGGCTGTTAGAAGTATCCTTGGAGTCAACATCCTTCTAAGTCTCACAGCAGCAGACATCATCCACGCATTGCAAGCAGAGGATGTATGAGTGTGAACATGACAAGGAGGGAGTCTTAAAAACACACTGGCAAGCTCTCCTCTTTTTTTTTTCTTTTCATTGAGAAACTGTCGTTTCAGGATGGTTCAGCATTTTGCTAGTGGTAGAAAAAAACAAGAGAGTGGTAGTTAGGAAGGAAGCAGGGGCAGCATGCACACAAACACTCATGCTTTTTGCTCGCACGGATGCCACTCTCCAGAAATAGCAACGATAAAAAAGAGGTTCCAGTTACTTTCCATTCATTGACGAAAACAAAGTTCAAGTAGTTCGGTATAAGTTAAATTCATGTATTCAATGCAACATTTAAAATGTAGTTTATCACATATTACATAATTATTTTTTTACTCAATCGGAATTTAATTAACTAAATTCTATTTACTCAACAGTAGCCTGATATTAAAACATTTAAATTACTGCATGACTGTGGGGTTTCTTACTTAACACAAACATGCACAATTTAGACTTTAAAAATAAATGTTTCTACCAAACACACATACAAATGTATGTTTTTCCATATGAGTTTTGCTTGTTCTGTGAATCTGGTTTAGATTATTTCAGACAATTTGTGATGAATAAAATATTCTCGCTGTCTGTCGGTACAATGATAATAAAGCTTATTCTGATTCTGATTCTGAATGTAAAAATGTTTTAAAAAAATTTAAATAAAAAAAACATGTACAACCTTTTGTTAGTCTTAAAGTTTTAGGTATCAGGACATTTTAGAAAAGAATGTGGATCTTACTTCATCCTAAAGTTCAGAGTCAGAGAATCTTTAGTCATTTGCACCACATGTGGTACATGTGATGAAACAAAATTATGTACACAGGGTCCCAGTTACATCCAACAATAAAA
>JARVLU010001586.1:25386757-25398391 GCA_031762415.1 Simpsonichthys santanae
TTCAAAGCATTTAGCGACTATCGGGGTGAGGGCCACTGGCCGATAGTCATTCAGACCAGTCACTGTAGAACTCTTTGTTATTGGAGTCTTGTCTACATTTCTAATTTTATTTATTATCTAATTATATTTATTATTTAACCTTTATTTTTACAGGTAGTTTCATTAAGTCACGAGGATTCATTTTCAAGAGATCTGTTTGGGAGCAGATGGTGGAGGTTCAGAGCCTTGCTCAAGGGCCCAGAGTGGGGCAAATGAGGATGGAGGCAGGTGTGGGTGTACATACAAAAACAAATGCACTTTATCTTTTGAAAAAGAGCTATAATCTCAAGGAAAAAGAGATCATGGATACTGGTTTGGGGGGAAAAAAAATAACCCATGTGGTTTGTCGCACCTATGATTTAAAGATATTGTGTAGAGAAGCTGTAGAACTTCAGACTTTTTTTACTGCATTGTATCTGTACTGGTTATCAACAGTAAGGGATTTTATGTACATGTCTGATTTGGAAATTGTTTTTGAACCATAAAGTGTCAACTTTTCATTGTATTTTGATATCCTTGCTGGAAGTCTGATAAGATCCCTTTTAGGATATGTTGTAGCATTTACCTCAGTAATAAAACAATTAAATTTTGACAGTTCTGATCAAATGTAAAGTCAGATTATTCACTCCATTCACTTAGACCTTTACTATTATATGCCTTAAAATGTGTAACACAAAATAAATAAAAATAATGATATATGTTTAGAACAGGATGTTGTAATTTCCTAATTATGTTTATCTAGAACATAAATCAGTCATTCAAATCCCGAGTCCTTTTTGGCTATAAAAATGAAAGGTGCAGTAAACTAAAGACAGAGACAGGTTATGGAGTGCATGGTGGACTTTAAGCTTGGACTTGCAGATAAAAACTCACAACCTTGGCTCAGTTCACTCTGCTAATTCAAGCTCAAGCTGTTAATCTGAGGGTTAGCTAGTCATCATGTTTTAAGAATCTAGTCTTTTTCTTGTTCCCTGTTTTGTGTTTTGATTCCCCAGACATGAAGCAGTTAGTTGTGTGGCTGTCAGGTAAGAGTTGAATTTCAATTTTACGTTTTTAATACTTCATACAGCAGTCAGAACGGATAAGATGGAAAATGTAGTCACTTATGGCATGTCTTTGTGATGACACTACTGTTACAGTATTTATGGCCATTGCATCTTGTTGTCCCGAGGGGAACTTTAGCTGCACATCTGGAGAATGTCTGCCTGCTCGACTCATTTGTGACTTTAAGAAGGACTGCAAAGATGGTTCAGATGAGGAGTTTTGTGGTAGGTTGCCCATTTAGCATCACAATAACCAATTTAGTATCACCATCTTTGCTTTTAATAACCTCTACATGACACAGTGCACAACACTTGAGTGACCATCTTGTTGTAGATGTAGATTGCTCTTTAACTGAAAGGGTGGCGGTTCAATTTCTGGCTTTTTGAGTAACGTATAAATGTCTTTGAGGAGCACGGTGACTTTTAATAAAATTGCATACCGTATTTTTTGGACTATAAAGTGCACTTAAAATCATTTAATTTTCTCAAAAATCGACAGTGAGCCTTATAATCTGGTGCACCATATGTATTTATTCTGGTTATACGTACTGACCTCAAACCAATTTGATGTGGTACAACTGAACAATGTTGAGAGTTATTGTGAATGAATTGAATAAAGTTTGACTTATTTGACTGTTTTGGTTCGCTTAATGCCCATTATAATCCAATGCGCCTTATAGTCCGAAAAGTACGGTACTTGAGTAAGTTTCAAGGCATTTCAGCACTTTCTAAACTCAACGTTGTGTGTATTTAATTATCATCAAGGCTCATGCAACTTTGAAGATGACACATGCGGTTGGCGTGACACAAGCGACTCAAAGTACAAATGGAGCTGGCAGATGGCAAACATTACCTCCATACCAGGACAGGATCACACCACAGGGAGCCCTTGGGGTGATCATAATTATTGTCCTCTTATTTGTAAGACCCAAGTGGTGATGATTTTCTTACTGGAATTGTCTTGACTGGACACAGGGCACGTCATGCACATAGATGGTACACAAGGAGGTATGTTTTCCGATGCTTATTTGGAGTATTCTGTAAACCGCACAGCTGGTCTAGGATGTCAAATCAGGTAATTAAAATTATTATTTGAAGTGGCTGTTTCATAGTTAATAACTGTGTAAGCTGAAAAAAAATTGCAAATCTTTGTTTATATATGTTTCAGATTTTGGTACCACATATATGACCCCAAACCTTCATCAATATCATTATCAGAGCTTAATGTAAAAATTATCTCTGGCAAATATGTGAAAACCTTGCTGGAGATTTCTAAGAGCAGGACAGATGGTTGGGAAAACGCCACAGCGTTTGTTGGTAACTATCCAGGAAGCTACAAGGTTGGTGAAGTATCTTACATTGTGTCTTTATAGTTTTGTTCCATTTCATGTAATTATCTTGTCTTCTCCTAACGTGGCTTTCTGTGCTTCATTTACATTATATATTCACTCCAGGCAACAATAAAGCATCGTAAATTTTATTATTTGACTTCACATTATCAATGGTGGAAAAAGCTTCAAGATGAACTCTTTGACCTACATAGTCCAAAAACAAAAACAAAACTCAGATTTTGTGTTAATAATCCTTAACAGCTCTAATCTCAGAGTAATTCTTCCAGATAAGCTCATGTATACAGTATATGCATAATATTGTGTAACACTTCCCTCTAGAAAATTGCAACTTTGTAAAGAAACTGTAATGATATACCTTTGTTTCAAGAAAAAAAAAAAAAATTCTTGCCTAATACCATCTGTGGAAAATGAGATGCACTCCTATCCCCATGTCAGCGTAACAAAGACCTGTTCACGTCACCAAACGCAATGGAATACTGTATATAAATAAATCACGTTGATCTTTTTCACAAGAAATATAAGTTTTTTTCTTTACACAGCTGCTGTTTTTATTCAGTCCTGCTTTTATGGACTCTATGGATGTGATGCTGGACGATATCAGCTTTGAGAACTGTGGAGAGGAAGACATCCCAGAAGGGTCAGACCACCTGTCGTGTAATTTTGAAAAAGATACGTGTTCATGGTACCACGACTACACAGCTAGTCTGATGTGGAAGAGAAGCAATGGGATATATGATGATATCACTGGAAATGGTAAGAATCCAGTATTAATGAAGGAACTGAGATAACAAAGCCATCAGTTTAATTTAGATTACACTGTAATGCAGAAACTGTTCTTTATTTTATTTTTATTTTTTTTATGGTTTGGGCATAATTGCCTTGTATCAGTCAGAAATAGAAAATATTTTAAACAATAACACTGTTATCATAACCTCACAAAACATTCAGGTCCCTCATTCATAATATTAATACTTTTACACTCGTAAATTTCACAGTATTTTAGTGTTTTTATGCCAGAAATGAAATTGGGATGTCCTTTTTTAAATTGTTATATTTTTTCCTAATTTGAATAACAGAATCAATTCAGGTCAAAATTGTAAAAAATGACTTCTGAAGACGGCCATCTTGAAAAAAGGCAGCTATTGTTTTTCCACATGGATACCTTGGTTTTAGGAAATCGTGGTTCTAGCAAATTGTTTGTGCCAAATTTCAAGCTTGTATCGCAAAGTGAATGATCTGCGGCACTATAATTACATTATTTGACAAATATTTTAAAAATTACTTTTACTGAAAACTGCTTTTCTTTTATAGGCTACTTTATGTTCATAAAAGCTTCTTATAGCCTGAATGTATCATCAACGGCTCGGCTCGTCAGCTTCCCCCAACCTGCAGGTCAAACCATATGTGTGAGCTTCTTTTACTACATTTTTGGAAACAGCATTGGTGGGTGTTTCAGCTCTGTTCATAAAACAAAACAAAATAAATCCAAATGTTTCATGTTTTTTCCAATATGTCCATATTCTATATGCTGTATCCATATAGGCTCGCTGAAGTTTATTGCAAAGCGCTCCGGTGAACCAGAAACAGTTGTGTGGATGCGAAGTGGAACTCAGGGAAATAAATGGAGATTTGCAGATCTAACCTTCAACAGTGACAAACCCATACAAGTATTATGAATGTTATTTTATATGTTTGTTGTTGGATGGTGGCAAGTTTTTTTTTTCTTCCACATATTTCTCTTAAAAAAACAAGCATTTCATTTGCTCTATTTGTCTAAATTTGATGGAAGATACCCAAATGACTTTTTTTTTTCTGTTATTTGCTTGTGAAGGACTTTTTGACTTTTACTTGAAACTTATAAATTATTGCTTTTTTTCTCATTATGTAGTCAAATAATTAAATTAATATCTTCTCCAGTTCATTTTAGAAGCTGTGGTGGGGGGTAAACAAGGAAGCATAGCCATTGACGACATTGTGGTGTCCGCCAGTGTAAACGGCTCCTGTCCACCTGAAAGGGAGTGCACCTTCCAGGGCTCTCTGTGTGGCCTGCAGCCCCAACCTTCTGCAGACTTCAGCTGGAACCGGATCACTGGGATATCCCAACCAGCCAACTCTTCAGGTCCCACTGAAGATCACACTCTGGAGACAGAGCAAGGTTTGCGGCCCCATGGACAAGATAGTCTACAGCTCATTTGTGCTTGCTTCTGTGTGCTATAGTGTCTCATCTGTGCAGGTTATTACCTGAGTGCTGAGTTGTGGAGGCACTCTGTGGGCTCCAGAGGCTCTATGATGACTGCAGAGATGGGGCCCACCCCTTCTAATGGGGAATGCCTGATGTTCTGGTACTACATGGATGGTAGAGGAGTGGGTGAACTTAGTGTTTACATTCAAACTGCTGAAAACTATAAAAGCCCCACCAAGCTGTGGAGCAGAAGAGGTGACCAGGGAGCAAAATGGAGACACGGAAGAGTGACGCTTTTCAGCCCTGTTACGAGTTACCGGGTAGGTACTGGTCAAATCATCTGGTAATGATCTCTGGATAAATGTGCAGGTTGAGAACCATCTTAAATTAAGGCTAAATTTTCCCGAAGGTTTATAGCACAACATTTTCTTGGTTGGTTAACTGATCCTTTTACTTTTTAATATAATAATTTGTTTGATTACAAAGCATATGCAATATCACCATTTGTAAGCTTCCTCTCTTTGTAAAGTTTAAAAGTCTTACTGATCCAAAATAAGCAACATGTAAAACCACAAGACACTATTGATGTTTACTGTTACTGTAAAACCATAGATCAACAATAAAACAAACCTCATATTTTCTGCACAGTCGTGTAAACCTAATGAGTAGAATATTACACTGCAGTAAAAATCATTTGCAGGTGAAGGTTCTCAGTCAAACAGGAGTATGGAGAATCCTAAATTAATTTGGTGACTCCAAGTGAGTTTGTTGCTCTGTTTGACAGATGGTTTTTGAAGCAACAGCTGGAGATGGACCAAGGAGAGATATTGCCATAGATGACATCACAGTCTTGAACGGTGTCTGTCCTCCAACAGGTCACTGATCTCTGTAATTGTCAAGCAGACGTGTTAAGAAGCTGATTGTTGCTGTGTTTGCATATTTATGGAGTATCTGTTGTATTTCTCGAAGGTTTTTGTGACTTTGAGATGGACTTCTGTGGTTGGGTGAACAGTCCTCCACCCGAGTCAGGAGTGGACTGGGAATGGCTCTCCGGTGAAAGTGAGGGTCAGATGGTTCCAACGAGGGACCACACAACAAATTCGGCTCTAGGTATTCAACCGTGTTATTTTAACAAAACTTTTACTGTTAAAAATTAAAGTAATTCTGAAGTCAGTGGGGTGGGTGGGGAGAAGAAATCAGTCAAGTAAAGTAAAATACAAATATGTTCTCATTCAGGTCCTTGTTACAGTAAATCTTGCCACCGTTTGATAATTTGAAGTGTTAAGTTTTGATCATATTCACAATGTATGCTTTTTTAATATGAACATGCCCAATGACAAATTTTCTCTCAATATTTCATGATGCATTTTGTCTCCGCAGGCCACTTTGCCTTCTTTACACCCTTTAGATCTAATAAAGAAAACAGCGCCCGACTGAAGAGTGAGTTCATGGATGCTGTGGATCGAGCGTGCCTGAAGATCTGGCACCTTGCTAAAGGGTGGTACTATAATAGTGAGTACAATCTTTTACTTTTTGATTTTGAGTGTCAGACTGTGTCTACCTTAAGATGTGACAGAAAGCTTTTAAACCTGTTGGAGTTTATCAGAAAACCTTTGCCCTCGTTACTGATACAGGCCTTCATCAGTCGTATCTTTATATTCAGAGTGCTGTATAACAGCTGTTTGAGCAGACATCAAATCAACGTGCTCTACGTGACAATTCTTCAGCACAAAATGAAGACCTGTCATCGTTTCTGATTTTTCCGTCATGCTTTATGTGGCGTCAGAAAATATCAAAGACAGGCAAACAGAAATGTTTAACCTTTTTACATGTTTTACACAAAGAGAAACACCCAAAAAGTTTTGAATGAGTTACAGAAAATGCTTGTCAGAGATTTCAGCTGCACGGAGCCTTCAGGTGAAATTAAATTCTTGCTAAAGTCAAAAGAGGAACAAAATACAAGTAATCAAGAAAAAACGTCTGTTAATTTCTTTGTTTCACTTGTGAATTATTTAGCTTTTACACTTAGTTCTCCACTGATCTGTGCACCGTGGCTCTCAGAGGTTTGGCTGCTTTATCCTCACAGTGAATCAGATGTTTTGAAAGGAGTTTTGTCAGGTTTGAACACAGCTGCGGAGACGTGTTTGAGTTAGGGGTGTTGGAAGTTTGTGTGAATTTATATAACCATAAACACCCATATGAAGAATATCTGAACACTAAATATTTGCAGTGAAACTTGTTGTCATGTGAATATGGACATTCATCAGGGGGTGTTGCAGCACCCTCTACCCTACTTCCCATAGACTTGGGTTTGAAGTACACCTAACACAACTATCGTTATAGCCTTAATCATGATTTGCCCTGATCAAGATTGTGTCTTTTATTGATTGATTAGTTTTTGTTCTTATTATTGTAGGCTATAATAAATGAAAATATTTAACACAGATTCTGAAAGATTTTAAATTCCCTGTTTGACTCTATATTTTTTATTTATTTCAATTATTTCTGCCAGCATTTCTCATATTAAATAAATGTAAATTTGCCATTTTTCTGTATAAAGTATTTTTATTACAAATGCTGGTAATTGTTTCTCTTCCTGATATAAATAATTTCCTCACAAACAACCAACGTGTGGTTGATTTATCACACCATATCATATCACTTTATTTATAGAGCATTCAAAACAGCAACAAGGCCAACAAAAGTGCTGTACAGCAGAAACGAACAAGCAAAGCACACAGTAAAAAAAAAAAAGTAAAATAAAAAAATATAGATATGAATAGAAGAAGATAGTAACTAAATGGCTAACATTGTAGAATACATACAAGTTAAGAACAAATCACACTGTGTCAAAAGCCAGGGAATAAAAGTGTTGTTGTTTTTAGCGAGACTTAAAAACAGTGACATGCAGTGGTAAGTTGTTCCAGTCTTGGACCTGCAACAGAGAAAGCCCTGTCATATATCACCTAGTGGCAGCAGGTATAAAGAAAAGAGAAGAGGACCGAGGGTGGACCCCTGTGGTACCCGCCACAGAAAAGCTGCCAATGATGAACTAAAATCTTTGATGCTGACACAAAAGGTTCTGTCAGAGAGGTAGGATCTAAGCCATTTGAGGGTTGAACCTGTGATGCCCACCCACTGCTCCAGCCTAGAAATGAAGATCTCATGGTCGATGGTGTCAAAAGCAGATGCAAGGTCTAACAGGACAAGCAGCATAGAATCACCTGGCTATGAAATTGCCATTAAAAACCTTCAAGAGAGCAGTCTCATTGCTGTGGAGAGATTTAAAGCCAGACTGGAACACCTCTAAAATAATGTGATCCTCCAAGAAAATTTCAACTGAGACAAACGGGAGTCTAGGGATAGGCCTGAAGTTAACATGACTGAGGGGTTCAAGGTTAGGTTTAATTTATTTAGTGGCATGTTGTAAACATGTGGAAACATTAACTGTAACTGAAGGTTATCTTGTACATTATCATACATCAAACTTTTTCCTCTTTCTTCCTCAGTAGGTACATTTATGATTTTTTTTTTTTTTTTTTTTTTTTTTTTGGTGCTTTCAGGGCCCTCAGACTTTAAACTAACAGTGTTTATCAATGAGACGGGTGTACTGCGTCCACTGTTCAATACTAGTGGTTATACGAACAACACGTGGATCCAAGATGGAGTGGAGTACAGTGCATCAGGTCGTCATCAGGTATTTGTGTAATTCTCCTCTTTATTTCATTCTATTCCTCAAACAAAATCCTTCTTTAATTGCAGTGATTACTTTTCTTCTGTCTTGGTGCACAATAACAAAATGAATGAAATTTACAGATTATTTTACAAGTGTGGTGTCCAGCCTCAGGAGACGGAAGTTTCTCCCTCGATGATGTCCACATCATCCGAGGCCAAGCCTGTGATGGCAGCATCCTCACCACTACACCCAACCCCACCACCACCACCACCATTGCTCCTGACTGCACCATGGACTGCACATTCGAAGAAGGTAAAGCTTGCAGAAAGAAACATACAAAAGAACCATTTAATCTTAAATTGTTTACATAATTTATAATATTCTACCATTTATCTTTGCTCATATTCCATATTTTTATAGTCAAATGTGTATTTTGTGAAGCAGGTTTCTGTAACTGGACCCAGGAGGTCAGAAATGATATGAACTGGACTCTGAGTAATGGACTTCAAGTGGACGAGCCGTGGAACGGACCTCTGTATGATCACACTGTCGGAAATAATCAAGGTCTTGAATATTAATGATAATTAAATATATAAACACACACACTGATGTACATTCAAAACTGCCAAACTGTAAAAGTCAGACCTGATTACTAATTATTTTTCTTAAATAAAATAAACATTTTGTTAATTTATTACTTTATATATAAACAAAGGGCTAAAAAAATCCACACCTGTTTTGATTTGTTCTGACAGTCTTGCAATTTTGATCTTTCTCTCTGACCGTTGCAAAAATAATAATTATATGTCCTGGGTATTTATATGGCAGTAATAAGTCATTTTTTATGTGTTTTAGGACATATAAGCCATGCATAAATCTCTTAATGTCATTTTTAATTTTATTTATTTATTATAAGTGATACTTTACATTATTTAAAACTGTTGATGCTTTGTGTTTTCTTTTCCATCTTCTTCTGGTCTTCATCTTTTCCCACCTGTAAGGTTTCTTTTTACTGCTGAATGGTTCTGGATCAAAGGATGATGAGAAAGCTTCCATCTCTGTTCCCGTCGTCAGTCACTGGTCACAAAGTTGTGTTGAATTTTGGTACTACATGCTCGGACCTTCAGTATCCAGTCTGAATCTACTGGTTAAAAATGTATGTGGTCAAGGTGACTCGCTCTATGACCATGATGTTGAAACTCGGAGTTTTACTTATTATTCACTAATTATTTGGTTTGACGTAGGAATCCTCTGAGGTGTTAGTCTGGACTCGTCAGGGAACACAAAATCCAGAGTGGATGAAAGCAGAAGTAACCGTTAATGTGGCCACGATGCTTCAGGTAAACCTCAGGTTGAGTACAAACTGCATCTGCTGATGTTTGATATTATCTTTAAAACTAATGCACAGTTCTCTTTTGCATAATTTGTCTTTTTTCATGGCAAACAATGTTTTCTCTTGTGCAATTTCATGTACCCACTGGTACTGATAAAACTGAGTAAAGCTGATAATTTGTGCTAATGAATTTATTTTTTTATTTTATTAGAAAATAGTTGACAGCTTTAAGATTAATTTGAAGAAAATGCAGTTTTCCCAGAAAGACAAAGTCTGTACATTTCATGTATTTTTTTATCTCTTTCATATTCCATCTTTGATAATAGATAATGTTCACTGGGCACAGAAACGCACAGAGCCAAGGATTTATAGCCATTGATGATGTTACAGTGAGAGGAGGAGCATGCGGCATTCAGAGTATGTGCACATTATACCAGTTAATAATAAAGTGTTTTTATTAACAGCAGCATAAATCATAAATTTAGTTCTTAAAATTTGCCATTTATTGCTGAATTTCCTTTAGATTTGTGTGGATTTGAATCGGGCTCATGTGGCTTTGAGAACAGCGTTAATCATATGGGTCAGTGGGGGCGCAGAAGGGGATCCAAACAGCACGGGGATCACACGTATGGAACTGAAAATGGTAGGTGCTAAAATTAAAACAAAATGCAAAAGTAAAATATGGTAGATACCATGTGAATCAGTACTAGTCAGTATGTCTTGCTTGGTTGTCATAAATTCTGCACACTAAAAACTGCTGGCTTCTTTTGATATCTGAATGGGTTGAAGCTGTTGGGCTGTTTGTCGATTGCACTGGCCTGCCCAAATATTGGGTCCCAAAGTTTCACTCAGTGGTTGGATCGAAGCTGAGCTTTGTCGTTCTTCACAGTCCTCCATTTGTAGTTAAATCAAATCTGATTGGACCTCTACTTTTGAATGTAAAAAGTAAATTTAAGCTTGTAAAACCAACTTGTAAGAAGATATTTATCCTAGTAGGTTTTGTTACTAACTTTAATTTGCACTACGCATTGAGTTTGGTGCCCTAAAATAACATTAGCCATCAGATGCCAGCAAGCACCAACAGAAGTTGTAATTATCTAAAAACTTTGATTTTGGGTTGTTCATAAAAATGCAACTTATTAGTAGCTTCAACTCAACAAATTTGTCATTTTAAACCAACTACACACAGTGGTGGACAAAGTACTCAATTCTAGTATGTAAGTAAAAGTTTTGATACTCATGGTCAAATCTTACTCAGCTATAAGTAAAAGTTGCTCAGTCAAAAGTTTACATATGTTAAAGCACTGAAGTACTTACTTTTGAAAATACTTAAGTATTCAAATATAGATGCATTGAAAAAATACTCAAGTGTATAAAAGTACAAATTATATTTTCTAATATCATTACAATGCTGTGTTGTTTTGAGTGATTTTACAGCACGTGTAACTCTCTGAAACCGCCTGATGATGTATTGACATGTACAAAGTAGAACCACTCTGACACCATAAAACCTGTAAACTACAAATATCTTCCCTGCATTTTACATGTTTGTGTAAAACAGACGTGTCTGTATCCCAAAAGATGATGCACATTTTGTCTTTTCCTCAGCTTCAGTTTTTATACACCACATTGTTTGTGTGTAAAAGTTCATATATTGACAGCAACAACTTAACACAGGAGAGGAAACAGTAACGCTGAAAACTGAAAGTACTGCCATACTTAACATAGAAACTTACAAAACAATGAATGTTCTGCACAGATGAATCCAGAACAATACCTGAATCAACAACCGGCCAACTACATATAAGGAAAGAAAAACAGCGACAGGGGATTGAAGCTGAGACAAAAGGAACAATTAACAAGAAGCTTCCTAGAAATGTAGTGGAATTGAAAGCACAATATTTGTCTTTGAAATGTAGTGGAGTCAAAGTTATAAGTTCCTAAAAAAACACAAATGGTAAAGTAAAGGTACTCAAAAAATGTACTTAAGTACAATCTTCAAGTAAATG
>JARVLU010001586.1:25429415-25445211 GCA_031762415.1 Simpsonichthys santanae
CGTCCGTCCGTCCGTCCGTCCGTCCGTCCGTCCGTCCGTCCGTCCGTCCGTCCGTCCGTCCGTCCGTCCGTCCGTCTAATTGTATCGTATCTTTACTTGTTGTCAAAACTACACAAAGATGATAACTCAGAATGCAAAATGTCATGTTTGATAAACAAGATGGCGCTTCTGGGAGAAATGTTGAAAGCCACTTCCTCTTCCAGGTTTCATCTACACTGGAGATATAATCCACCAGATGCTCACAGCTACTCAGTACATCGCTCCTCTGATGGCCAACTTTGACCCAAGCCTTTCCAAAAACTCCACAGTGTCGTACTGTGACAACGGTATGTGAATACCTCAGTGGATAAATAAATAATCTGATAAAGAAGCTTAATATTTGATCATTTCTGCCCTTCAGGAACTGCGTTGGTTGTTCAGTGGAACCAGATATACCTCCAGGACAACATCAGTGCTGGAACATTCACTTTTCAGGCCTCGCTGCACAGTGACGGCCGGATTGTTTTTGCTTACAAAGAGGTGACTTGTTCACATTTTCAGGAATAATTTTCATGAGATGTAACTATTTTCATCAATTCCTTCTGCGTTTAGATTCCTGTCAACATCAGAGACATCAGCTCTGAGAATCATCCCGTCAAAGTCGGCTTATCTGATGCTTTTGTGGTGCTGAATGAGATGGAGCAGATTCCCAGTAAGACATTGATTTGCTCAATGAACCTTATAAATGTGTATAATAATGAATTAATTAATAATGTGTAGCTTATTTGATCAGCACTGGCTAATAGAGCTCTTCTAGCAAAGGACCCAAATGTCTCAATTTAATAGAATACTGTAAAGGCCTTTATGTTGCAGTTGCATTATGGGTAGCAGCAAACGGCTCCAACCAGTAGACCCAGCGCTAAGAAATACAACACTTTTGACCTGACATTTTATTTTACAAGTAACTCATCTGTGAGCTTTACTGTTTTGTAGCCCCTCAATCATGTTAATGTGTGAGTGTGTTTGTGTGTCTGTTGTACTGAACATATTTTAATTAAACTCTCAACGTAATCAGATGTACATCTGTTTAAATGATGAGCCAACCTGATTTAAGATGTCCACTACAGCTAATCACCACTACCAAATGCAAACAGTGGCTATAATTCAGCTAATTTTACAGAAATTGAGCTAAAATGAGGTGTGATAAAAGCTGAGGGTCATCCCCAACACATGCCCTGAGCTCCAACAGGTCGTGCAAAATCTTACTTTAAAACTTGAGAGCAGCTGTGGCTGAGTGGTTAGAGCAGTTGTCCTCCAGTGGGAGAGATGGAGGTTTGATTCCACCATCAGTCACATTTTGAAGTGTCTCTGGGCAAGACACTGAACCCCTCATTGCCTCTGATGTGTTCAAGAATCTCTCTTATCCCTAAAGGGCAATTTGTTTCACAGTCAGTAGGCACATAAAACATTCTAGACCAGACTTTAAAATAATACGTGAAATCATTACTGTTCATTGAGAAGCCTGATCTCTACAGGGATGATGATTTTTTTTTCAGTCTGTTCGTCCTACAAATACATCTGGGCAGCAGATACCTGCGTACTGATGGAAGCAACCTGAACTCACCATGGAGCGGATGATCAGGATCTGCCAGAATCAACCTGACCTTGTTTACTGACCTCACCTTGTAGATCAGTGAGGTTCTGTAGAGGGAGGAATTGCTGTGCCTTTATCCAAAATACTGTATAACAAGATAACCACCTAAAATCAATGATTTGTTTGCTTGATATTATAATAAATGTGTGTCTTAGTTTAACTTTTCTTTAATAAATGCACTTTAATGGTCAAATCAGCTGCATTTCACCTGGGCGGGGTGGCAAAATGCAGCTGATTTGATGTTTGTTCCAGGAATTCGGGAGCGAGACGAAGGCGTGCCAAGTGTCTCATTAACAACCACTTTTACCTGTGAATGAGACACTTGGCTTGCCACATTAGTCAACAGCCCTCTAGTGGCTGAAAATGGTAGTGTTCAATATTTTCCATGTCAGAATGAATGAAATCATCAGCTCTCAGCCAATAATTGTGTTATAAATATGGGGAAAAATAAATAAATAAGTTGCTTCGCTGTATAAGTCCTAGGGCTTGAAAATTTATGCAAAAGGTGTGACTGATGCAGCAAAAAACATGGTAGCTTTGTAGAGATCTAGTAGAGTGCTGAATGGGTAAATGAGGGCACAGATTGTCTTGTAAAACACTTTGAATATCTTGATTAGATAGAAAAGCACTATATAAGTACAGCCCATTTAATTTTGATGTACACAAGTGACGGGAAGCTATACATAAATAAATAAAACCCTTTTGTGCAGTTTTAAATAGTAATTAGAATAATGTCGATTTGTTTGGGTTTAGTGCACTGCATGGTTAGCAGCTCCTTTTTATTGCTTTTCATTTGAATAATTAATTTTTCCAACATGCTTTAGATGTCCGTCGGAGAACCATCTACGAGTATCACAGAGTCAGCATCCCCACGTCAAAGATCTCCAGTTCTACAGCCCTGGAGCTGCTTCCTCTTCCCAGTGCGTAACATACTGGTTTTACTGAGCAGACTGAGCGGTCTCGTCCTGCTCACTCCACTGTTTCCTTTCTTCTCAGCGTGTCTGCAGTTCTCCAGCTGTGGCTCGTGTGTTGCTTCTCAGACCGGCTTCAACTGCAGCTGGTGCAGTCGGCTGCAAAGGTAAACTGAACCCTGCATGTAATGAATCCTTGAGAGTGCACGCCGTAACTGCACTGACAATGTGACGTGTAGGAGGCGATGTATGAAGGCAGAAGACCAAGGAGTGATTTATACATGAAAATGAACCATTGTGAGAGCCTACATGTAGATGATGACCAATTGACCAATGAGAGTGCAGTGATGGGTACGGAAGTTACCAGTTATGAATATTAGCTCACTGTGCTAGACAGCATCCAACAACTGTAAGGAGCTGGCAGGGCATTCATGTAAATGTCACAATCAATGGTCGGTAAGAAAGTTGCAGCTATAAGGAGTTTCCTGGGGTTCAGAGTTAAACTAGATCCAGTTCTGAAAAAGAAACCCAGTTTCAGTTTTAACAGGTTTTCAATGTGGAGCTAAAAGAGACGTGCATCAATTAAAACTCCCCAAGTATTTATAAGAGTCCACAAACTCGGAACACCATGCATGGATGAGATAGGAGGAAGAACTGCTGGCAACAACTTTCTGAAAACAACATCCAACATAAACCAAAAAAAAAAAAAAAATCAGTATGCCTCTTTAATGAGTGTCTATTGTTGTTGTTGTTATTACTCTTTGCTAAACCCAGGTCTCTCTTGTAAATGAGTCCCTGAGGCTCAATGGGATTAACATGTATAAATATATGTTGAAAGAAAAAAAAATATCTTTGGTTTTATCATTTAGCACCAGTTTGATATTTGATAATTATAGTCTTCCAGTTCTGAGGCTAGGGTTCTTTGTTTTCAGGTTCATAATTTAGTAAACAATTAAGATTATAACCTTGTAAAATTTGGCCATTATGAAGTTACAAGGACCATTTTGACATGTACTGATAACATATTGTGTATAAAATGCCTTTAACTTGCAGAAACATCCAAACTACTCGTTGAAACTAGTCTTATCACTTCCCAAACCAGTTTCCCAACATTTCAGCAGATAATCGCCCATAAAATACTTGTGAATGATTTGAAGAACGCAGAAGGCCGTGCGTTTGCAATCAAACAGATAAGCTTGTTTCGTTCTCAGATGCTCCAGCGGCTTCGATCATTATCGACAGGAGTGGGTCGACCTCGGCTGTCCTGAGGAGGTTCGTCACTAACTTCAAGAAGTTCAGACCATGGAGTAGGTACTTCTGAATGCAAAACTTTTGTTTTAGAGTCGAGATGTGCGATGTCCCCAGACGGCAGACGCCAGAAACGGCACATGGCGGCGCCTCACGAACACGTCCACTCCTGTAGCAGCCACCTGGAAGCTGCAGAGGACGTCCAACATGACGCCCACCTCCCTCAGCAGGACCTCCACCAGCACCAACCAGACGTCGCACAGCGGAGGAAACAAATCAAGTGCACAGCAGTCAACCAGCACATCTACGGACGGTAACTCACTGAACTATTCTTTGAGTAAAAAATATTTTGTGGAAAATGTGGATCATCAGAAAAGACGATTGCTCAAAGTATAGCAGGTGTTTTCTCTGCTAAAAAAAAAAAAAGTCATCAGTCACAGAGTAACCATGACCATCAGGGAGGTCCGACAGTGTGACGGCATCAAATATTTCCCGACATTCTGTTCGCTCACAGCTGAGTGTATCCTAAATACTGCACAGCATCTAAAGTACTAAAATACTAAGTACATTAAAAGTACTAAAGGGACAGTAATTTCTAAAAATTAAAAAAATGAGTGCAAATTGAATTTACATCATTCCCCCAGGAACAGTGTTGAGTCATACTTTTTCCTAGATGATGCAGGAATCTGTTTCTACATTATTGAAGCCTGCAGTCAGTCTTAAAGCAATTTTATTTTCTTTGCCGTACTTTCAGCACACGTCAACCTTTACTCCGCATTGTTTTCACAAGGGAGGCTAATAAATCTTGGTGGACCTAATGTTTCGTCATAATTTTGACTGTACAGCAGGAAATGCTGAGAGCAGAGGAGAAAGTCGTGCAGGGTTCCTGGCCGGCATCGTCGTCATGGTGACTGTTGTCATGGTAGCAGCTTTCCTGGTGTCCATCTACATGTACCGCCACCCAACCTCCAGTGTCAGCATCTTCCTCATGGAGGTCAGTGGGTTCCTCATACTTCATCCCCTCAAAGCCCTCAAGATCAGAATACTTTATTAGTTGCTGCATGTGTTTAAATTTCTATATCGAGTTTTAAAATCCAACAAAAGTGGACGTTCGGCCACAAATGCAAGCTTTTAGACAGTTTCTCCAAAAATATATGTGACCATCACCTCATTACATCAGATTTGGTTAAAATATATTTTCAGAGTTCTGGCTTTTTAGCTACGTTTTGATTTGACATGTTTAAGAGTTTAGAAAAAAACTAGACATTGCCTTTCCTGCGAAAATGCAGTGTGAACACTTGTTGCTGAAGAACTACTGAAATTAGCTAAAAAAAAAATGCTGAAATGTAGTTAAATGGAAGAACAAGCCATTAATAGAAGAAAGCAGAACACATTTTTGCTGAATTGGGTTTAAATAAGCAGGAACTAGCACAAAAATTAAGAAGCTTAAAAAAAAGCTGGAATTAATTTAAAAAAATAGCTGAAAAGTAGCTGAAAGCAGCTTAACTACCAGAAGGAAGCAGAAAAAGCTAAAATGAGCTAAAAAAAATGTGGAATGGGCTGAAAAGGCCAAAATGAGCATAAAAAAACATCTAAACAGTAGCTGAAATAGCAGAAAAAACTGAAACTAGCATAATTAATCTGAAAGGATTAAAACAAGCGGAAATTGTCAGGTTAATTAGCAGAAATTGCCACAAAAAAATTTAATTTATCTGAAAACAGCTGAAATAAGCTAGAAAATGCTGGTAGCTGAACGAGCTTAAATTGGTGGAAGAAAGCAGACCACGTTTTCCCAATTAGGCTGAAAGAAGCAGAAATGAACACAAAACAGTTGAACTTATCTGTTAAAAAAAAAATTGTCAACAGCTGAAAAGTAGCTTTAAAAGGCAGAAAGAATTATAAAGTGCCCCAAGGAACTGGAGAGAGCACTTTTTAGCATAATTAATTGCTAAAAACCAGTGCAAAAAATGTGGCATTAGCTGAAGAGGCTAAAATTTGCATAAAACAGCTAAATAGTAGTTGAAACTTGCAGAAATGTGCTGAAAGGAGTAGAACTGAAATTAGCAGAAAGAATCTGAAAGGATCACAAAACAGCTGAAGCAGAACAAAATGTGAAAGGAGCAGTAAAAGGTTGTAAACACATCTAAAGATGTGAAGGATGTAAGAGCTAAATTCATTTTCTATGAGGGGAAAAATGGTAGAAAAGGCTAAATATTTCAAAAAGCTAAAGTTGCACCAATACCAAAAGTCATAGAAGGATTGTCATGAAAGAGCTGAAGGTTTTGATTTGTTGGAATAGCATTAACATTTTGGAACAAGATGCTGAAAAACGTACATAAGAAAAATGGATCACAAGATGTGAATGCTTCACATTCACACAAGATTTGAAAACGATCAGCACAACTTCTTATATTGTAAGTTCATGATTTAGATGTTAATGTAGCTTCAAAAGTCAGAAAACTTAATTTGCTTAAATAATGGTCTCATATCTGAATTATTCTTTGTAGTTTAAGGTCATCCACACACTCTGTCTTAAATGTATTATTGAGGTCATCAACTAAACAGACCAGACTACCTCAGTGATAAAAAACAGAAGCAGAACAAACAAGTAAAAACTATTTAACAACAAAAACAAACCTTCTTACAGTAGTTGGGATGTAAACAGGACTTCTAACCTCAGTTACTCCCCTGTATGTTTAAAATCACTTTTTACGTTTTGAGCTCATATGAGATCTCCCCGCACAGCGTCGCCCGACTTCTTGGCCAATCCTGAAGTTCAGACGAGGCTCTGGGCGCCCGTCGTACGCTGAGGTGGAGGCTCCCGGTCAGGACAGAGAAGGAACGGTCGTCATCGACTTCAAACAGTTTTTCTTCTTGTCGGACAGAAGAGAGAGCGAACAGAAAGAAGGGTTTGTAGTTCCTGATCAGAGGGAACGCGTCCTCGGCTCGGACAACTCCTGACTACACATCCTGTCACGCTCGGAGCCGGTTTTCTGCTCTTCTTTTTAAACCGATGCACAAATTCAGAGACAAAAAACATCAAACCTCAGATAATTTTTAGTACCTGCTTGACTTGATGACAGTTTTATTTAAAAGAAGAGATTTCAAGCCTGTATTTTCAGTAGGGGATGCTTGAACTCTAAAACACCATTATTTCCCCCGAGCTGCCCTTTTCCACACCACCTTCACAACGAGGAATGTCGTGTTCGAGTGTCATTTCCCTTCTCTCCAAAATACTAAATTCCCCACCTTCCTCTGAGTCAGTGTTTCCAGGGTTAACGTCTCAAACGCTGCAGCACATGTGTGCAACTTTTATTTTTTTGTGCTTTAAAGGCAGAAAACACTGGATTGCTGCATACAGTCAGTCACTGTTTTCTGCAGAACGAAACATCCAGGAAAACGTTAGAGCAGATTTTATTTTTTGATAAAAGTTTTACAACATGCTACATTAGCTTATAGGTTTATTTAGCAGCTGCTCCTATTTAATTGTACACTATTTAAAGTTATATTTGGGAACAAACTGTGATCTGTCTTTTTTTTTTTTTTTTTTTTTTTTGATGACAACACAAACCAACAGTTTGAGGCATTTGTAGTTTGAAGGTAAATTAAGGCAGCTGCTGTGTGAATGGATCGTCCAGAACCGGCTGAAGGCACCACCGTGATGGTTGGAGGTTCTGCATCAGCCTTGTGGTTTAGGCGTCTTTGTCTCCTGAAAACAAAAACGATAAAACATGTCAAATTTTGATTTGTAATCTGAATTATAAGGTAAAACATCCAAGGCTAGCTGCATGAATAGTTTGCACAAAAAACATCAGTACTTTTCTACAAGTGAAGCTCCAAATGCAAATATTTTTATAAAATTCTGGCTACTATAAATAAGTCGTGCATATTGAGCAGACGTACACAAATACCCTTTCAAAACTTGGATTAAGAAAGTAAATAAAACCTCTGCACAATTTTATACAGTAAATGAAAATTTTGTAGAATTGTGTAGCTTTGCCATAAAACTACAATTTTATGCATCAAGCTAGTGTTGTGTTCAAGACCACCTAACCAGAGACCACCGAGACCGAGAGAGGGCGAGAACAAGACTTCAAATAAAATAATGAAAATTTTATTATAAAATTTTTATAGAAGTTACATACTTTTAAGTTTGCTTTTGAATGAATATATCAGCTTTTATGAATTTTCAAAGCTACATAAGAAAGAAATTAGACATTCAGTGACCTAACTTCATGTGATTCAACAATAAATTTACACAACTGTTAAATTGGAAGCAGTTTCATCACATGCCAAGTCTTAAAAAAACTGCAGTGGCAAAACACTCTTCATGAGTCCAAACTCAACACCCAGGATAGTTGCACAGCGGTTTCAATAAAGTAATAGATATACACCTAAAAAGTTACATAAATGGACTAGTTACAAGTATATTATTTGTGATTTAAATAGCCAAATTCATAACTGATGATATGGCAGACATCTTCTCCTGCGCCCAGACAATCATTTCACACTTTCTTGGAGTGACTACATCACACAAAAAATTCCGCCCATTGTTGCAGTATACAGTATTTACTGTTTGAACATAAACGCACATCAGTACAAGCCAAGGTAATTTAACATGTGGCAAAATGCAACAATCCAACAAAAATCTTCTCAGTGTTCCAGCAAAATCAAAATGAAAACCGCCCAATTAGCAGTAAATCACCCAATCTGGCAACACTGGAAGTGAGGCATGCAAGTGAAAGAGGGTGGGCATGACAGCGACAACAAAAAATGTATTTAGCAATGAGTCACATTCTTGATTGGATTTGAACCAGTATGTTTTGCATCCAACAAAAACAAGGATGTTGCCAAATAAACTGGACAATATTCTGGCAATTTAGTGACGTTTCCACGGTTGTGGTCTTGAAATAAAATCCCGAGTCCTCAATGTCAGAGACCAAGACAAGACTGACACCACCAAAAAGTTGTCTTGAGACCCGTCACAAGACAAAGACCGGTCTCGAGTACTACAACACTACAACAAGCACTTAGATGAACTAACAAAATATAAATCACTAGTTAAATTACTATACTATGCCAGTATTCATATAGACTTTTAAACTTTAATTTTTGAGTTTTTTGTTCTGTTAATTGTCCTACAAATAGAAAATTTGTAACTTATCCAACCAATAATACCAGAAAATACTTGCTTGTGTCATTCAACAATAATTTTTAGAACACAACAGTTTGTTTAACCCACAGAACCAGTGGACTACATGCAGTTTGTAGAGGAAGAAGACGAGATCCCACCTTTCACAGGTGGAGCAGGTAATCTCCTCCTCAGATGTTTTGAGGAGTCCAGGGTTACAGCCTGTAAGAAGTAAAAAAAAAAAAAAATCATTTTTTAATTGGTATAAAACTCAACATTCTCTTCTGAAATCAAAGCTGTATGGAGTACCGGATCTGCAGTGGTCCTGGTGGTCTTAGTGAAGCGGGACTGAGGGTCTACGTTGAGGCCAGCGCTCTTCAAAGCAGCAATTCTTGAAGAGATGTTGCCGATCTGCAACCGAACAAGAAACCTAAGTGCACACCACACAGCGCTGTTTGTTTTATTATTTATTTTAATACTAAAATATTAAAATTAAAACAGTCGTTCTGTCAAAAACTGCTGGTTTAGTGCATGGCTACACATCCAGGTTCTTCTAGTACTTAGAAATTAATTAAAGGTCTATGTAGAGACCACATTTTATAATGTAGCTCATATACTGGGGGGTCAGAGACCACCTCCCTGTGACCCAGCAGAGCTAAACTGGTTCAGAAAATGAGTGATGGGGCCCGTGTCACCTGCAGCTCAGACTGCTGAACCCTGGCAGCTGCTGCAGCGACCTGCTCCTCCAGGAAGGACAGCTTCATGTCAGACGTGGAGCTGCAGATTCCTCTGGCGCACTCCTCCAGGTCACTAAGCTCCGCCTCCAGACTGTACACAGAACCAGCAGCTACGTACACCTGCAGCCAAACATACCTGGAAACGTTCATGGTCAAATAATAAACAGAAAATAAAAACATTTTGATAATGAAGAGATGAATAAATATTGAAGTGGTCACGTTTTCCTCCAGTCTCCAGAGCTGTTGATCCAGTTTCTTGGGGTCTGAGTTGGGTGGCAGCGAAACGGTGGAGCGTCGGGTGTCGTCTCCTCCCTCCACTCCCTGCAGGAGGTCTTCGGTGGCGTTCAGCACCTTCAGCATCTCGGTGGTGATGCTGCGTAGAGACGCTGCCGAGTATCTCTGCAGCACAAACACAGACGGGTGGCGTTGACCTCTGACAGGCTGCGAAAAGATGAATTAAATCTGGACGCAAAAAAACCAACCCTGCTCTCAAATAGTCCTTAAATGGCACGTGTGACTAAAAACGTCTCAACTCTATAAGAGAGAGAAAAGTCAAGACCTCTTGTTTTCTCCAAACCTTCTGCAGTTAGAAAATCTTGGAAAGCGTTTACAGATTAAAATTTAATTTAGAGCTGCTGCAGAATGTTTCACAGACTTATATTCAAATAAACAAAATAATTACAGAGGCCTCAGCAGCTTGAATAATAATAATAATAATAATAATAATAAATGGAAAACTAAAGAGGTTTGAGGATTTGGGAAACAGATGCACTAAAAACAGGTTCTGGAAAAAGTATGTTACAAATTTACATATCTGAAACAAAACTGACAAAAAGTGGCAAATAACTTATGCCTAGATACTTTTTTAAAGACTTATAAACAAAGTTTTAGTCATTTGAGTCATTTCTGTCAAGTCAGAAGTCATCTGGAGTGCGTTAGTTCGATCAGCGCCTTCGTTTTGAAAAGGTTAAAAAGAAAAATGTTCCGTCTCTCCAGGTCCAGGGGTTCCCAACTCTGGTCCTTGAGGAACACCGTCCTGCATGTTTTAGTTGTTTCTCTGATCTAACACACCTGATTTTAATTACTGAGTGATTTATAAGCTTCTGCAGAACACGAGGAAGTAATTAAATCACTGAATCAGGTGTGTTGGAGCAGGAAAACAACTAAAACATACAGGATGGTGTTCCTCAAGGACCAGGTTTGGGAACCACTGAGTTAGATGATAATAAATTAAAAGTTTTGTGAAGATCCACATTTCTGCTCTAGCAGGAAGTTAATGGAATTAAACATGTAATTTTAAAATGAGAGCTGCTTTAATTTTAGACAAAGTGAGCTTATGTGACTTCAGCTGAGCTGTTTCTGCAAACAATTTTTTTTAAGTCCTTACGTCAGGAAACACTTTCTCTCCATCAGGAGTTTGACTCCCACAAAGAGCCAATATTATCGGACTATAAATGAATATTTTCACCATTCTTCTAGCCATTATTCCAAACTTGGACACAAATTTAGCAAAGCTCGTCAACTGGGTATCGAGTTGAGATCGCATTTTTTAGTGTCACTGCAGTAGTTCCTCGCTACATTAAGGCTCGACTTTGGCGTTTTTTCAATGATTGTCAACTTTAACATTAATCATGTAAATGGGACAGTATAAAATAAAAAGTAAAAAAAAAAAAATTTTGGGACAGGCGCTGCCATTTTGTAGTTTTCTTTCAATATGCCTACACTGTATCACCAAAACTACATTACCCAGAAGCCAACAGTGCTTCCGGCTACTGCTTTCTGCCAAAACGGAGGGAAAGTTTTGATCAGATCCGAACCTGCCAAAAAATGTGGTCCTTATTCATAGAGACTTTGGTGCTCAGTGGATGCAGAGAGCCAATCAGAACCAGAGCAGGACTACTTCCAGCCTCATCGGTCAGGCTCAGTGCTGCTTGTCGGCTCATGAAGCCTCTCGAGCAGGGAGGTGTTGCTTTGAGGTCTGGTGTTTTCGCCGGAGCTCACCTGGACTTTTTTCATCCGGATCCCTCTGGATTAAATGGACTCAAACGGGACCACTATGTGGTTTTGTGCTGGCTATCCAAAGGTCTGGCTCTGTCTAAGTGTCTTTGTGCTCAATGGCTGCAGAGATCAGAACTGGCTCAAGGCTGGTAAGTCCCCAATATAAAATTTTGCAGTAGCTACTGTACAGTACATATGCATCCATCCATTATCTTTACCCACTTCTTCCTTTTCGGGTCACGGGGGTCACTGGTGCCCATGTCCAGCTATCACTGTGCGATAGGCCGGGGACACCCTGGACAGGTCTCCAGCCCATCACAGGGACATATAGATACAAATGAGACAACCATTCAACTCTCGCTCACACCTAGAGACAATTTAGAGTTACCAATCAGACTAACATGCATGTGTTTGGTCTTTGGGAGAAAACCAGAGTACCTGGAGCAAACCCATGCATGCACGGAGAGGACATGCAAACTCCACCCAGAAAGGCCCCTGGACAGGGATTTGAACCAGGGTAACCTGCTCACTGAGAAGCAGCAGCTCTACCAACTGCACCACCGTGCTGCCATACATATAAAATATGTTTGTTTTTTAAATGATGTAGGTTTAAGAGTTTAGAACATTGCAGAAGTGTGGGAAGTGTTTATAAAGCCTTAAATATGTAAATACTAAAATAAATAGTGTTCCTACTTCGTGGTTTACCACATATCGTGGTGATGTGTGGAACATAACCCCTGCGATAATCGAGGAACTACTGTATAGCATTTCAACAATCCTTTTAGGAAAACCACAGAGCTGCCTTCAGTTTTACTTTTGATAATTCAGCTGATTTATCATTGTTCTAATCAAAATCCAAGTTTTTGTTCTTGTTCATAAGTGGCTCACTGTCCCCACAGCAGACAGTTGGACATCACAGCTGCAGTACTCACGTTCTGGATCTCCTCTGGTGACAGAACCCCCCCGTGACGATCAGAGGAGCTGCTTTGCTCTGTATCATCTTGAGTTTGGTCTTCGTGTACGTCCTTCCTCGTCTCTGCTGCTCGTTCTGTTGCGTTTCCTCGTCCCTCCTGTCTCTGTTCGTCTGGACTTGGCTGCTCCGCCTCGATAAGAGCAGCTTTCACTGTGGTATCTGGAAGTTGTCTATTAGTTAAACATGAACGTCCTTTCTCCACGTTTACACTCTTAATTGTTTCGTCTCCAGTAGAAAGCTGTTCTTCAGTTTCCTCCTGGACGTATTCTTTCACTGCACACTCTGACCTCTCTTCTGAAACGTGTTTCTCTGAAGCTCCTTGGCTTTTTGCATCAAAAGCCCTTTTCCTGAATCCACTCTCTCCTCCATTATCGCCCTCCAGTTCATTCTGTCTTCCATTCGCTCCATCTTTGTCCAGCGTTTCCACCTGCATGTCCTCCAAGGTCATCAACAACATGCTGCTGATTATTCGATCAAACTCCGCGTCTTCATCGCTTTGCGCTGCCGTTCCCCATTTCCTCTCTCTGTCCTTTGGAAACTGTTCTTCCTTTTTACCGGTCCTGTTTGCTTCTGGTTTATCGTCTGTTTTATTCACTTCCAGATGCATCTCTTGTTTTGTCCTCAACTCTTTCTCAGCTTTCAAAAGTTCCACATTTTTGTCCCAAAACTCCTCCTCGTCTGTTGCAGCCTCCCGTCTTATCCTCTTCTTCAAGAGGTTTCTACTTCCTCGTACGTCCGTTTCATCGTCCCCACTTTGTGTCAGACTCTTCGAAGCTCTTTGTTCTCGTTCCTCGGTGTCCTCGCTCAAGTCAAACATTGTCATGTCTATGTCTTCGATGGATTCTGCTCCTTCCCACAGCTCCTTCTCCTCCCTGCAGTCCTCTCCCGCTCTGTCCAGCTCATCCTCAGTGGAGGAGAACTGAGAGGCGCTGACCAGACTGGCCAAGTCACACAGCTGAGTTTTGTCAGGCTGCAGCTTCCACGGCATTTCTTCAATCATCGACTCCTCTTCATCCTCTCCTCGTCCCACTTTGTCCAGCTCGTCCTCGGTGGATGAGAATTGGGTGGCGTAAACTTCATTAGTTAATCTGCATAATTTAACAGCCAGATCTTCCTTCTTCCCATCATCTTCCTCCCCTTTGTCTTCAACACCCATTCTGTCCTGCTCATCTTCAGCGGAGGAGAACTGTGAGGCTTTGGCTTCTTTCTCCAGTTGACAAAGTGTATAAGTTAGTCGCTCTGTCTTCTGCTCTTTATCTTCGTCCTCCAGGTCTTTCTCTTGGCTCCGTTCTGCTTCACTTTGTCCAGCTCTGTCCAGCTCATCTTCACTGGAGGAGAAGTCAGTGAGGCCGGACTGTAGAACAAGCCGGTACAGTCTGTTATTCATTTCTTCGTCTCCTCTTCCTCCATCCATGTCAACGTCCATCTTCAAAGGCCTTCCTTGACCCCTCCCCTCCTCCTCCTCATCATCATCATCGGTCCTCTTTCTAGAATCAGAAACTTTCTTTTCAAACTCATGTGGTTTTAAAGTGAAATCATTGACAGTTTCATCGTTTCCATTTCCTGCAACGTCACTGTCGGGGTCAAAAGGTTCAGGGGTCGTGGCTCCGGAGCTAATGGTGTCAGGAGTCCCAGCATCAGAAGGATGAAGGGGAGAGCTGGTCTTGTGGGAATCCTGCAAATTTAAGGAGTTGTACAGTTTAGAATTTAAATTCCAGTAAGTTTAGTCTTGAGGGTTTAAAAAGCTGCAACTCAAACACTTGTACTGTACATGGCATGTTTGACAAATTGTTTTCTTTGAAAACGATGCGCTCATCTATTCTTAAAACTCTTCATATAATCTAAAGCAATCAGCCCTTTAATAAATCTTATTTGTTTTTGTTTCTTAGATGTGATGATTCATGGTTTTCATCTTTTTGGTTTGTTTTTCCTTAATCTCAACTGATCAACAAAACCAAAAAAAAAATCTGCAAATCAAACATATTTCAACACCTCAAAGCATAAAAGCATAGAAAAATACACTAAAGACAGATATTTGCTATTTTGTGCCTGATTAGGTAAATGACAATATAAATGATTGCCAGATAAAATTCAGATGTGATCAGTTTTAGGTAAACGGTACTTATTTCATACTGAAACAGAGGAAGAAACTGTTGCCTCTTTTTTGCTCCTCCTCTTCCGCGATTTCCTGATTTTCCTCGTCTCCGGTTCGGCAGCCATCTTGGTCTCCTCCTTGCCCTCTCCATCTACTTTCAGGTTAAAGTTCACATCGATGATGCTGGTCCTGCGCGACGTTGAAGGTTTCCTGATCTCTGCTGGCACCTTCCGCTTCAGAAGAGCTAGCTTCCAGTTCCCCTCGGAGTCTGAAAACAGATCGTCTCTGTTGATCCGGTGCTCCATCGGAGCCATGACGCTGTTGTCACAGTCGTGCAGGTGGAGGTTGGAGTCCATCATCTTCCTGTGGATCTCCTTCAGGACGGCTCCCCAGGAGCTGTCGGGCTCTGCTTTGCTTTCACTGTCTGATTCCAGACCTTCGTAGGCTGACACCACTCCGGACTCCCTCTCCAAGGCGCTGTAGACCAGACTCTTCCTTTGAGTGAGGAGAGAGGGGCGGGACAGCTGGGCGCTCTGCAGGGCGATCCAGTTCCCGTCTGGGCTCTTCAGCACTGAGATATGGTTAAAAAAAAAAGCACAGTGGAAGGAGTTTTAGCTGACAAAGCTTACCATGTTTTTTGCCTTATGTCACAGTTTTTGCATAATTTGCATGCTCTGCGCCTTATACGCTAAAGTGACATATTTATGGATTTTTTCCCATATTTATAAACCAATTCTTGGCTGAGATGTGACCGTTTTCATTCATTTTGACTGAAAATATTGAACACTACCATTTTCCACCACTAGATGGCAGTCGAGCAGTATGACATGCCATTGTATCATGTCATAGGTAAAAGCGGTTATTAATGACGCAATCGGCTTGCCATAGTCTCCCACTGTCATCTGCCTGGAGCAACCGTCAAATCAGCTTCATTTAACTGCATGCCCAGTGAAATTCAACTAATTTGACCTTAAGTGCATTTATTAAGTAAAAGTTAAACTGAGACACACCTTAGCTATAATTTCAAGCAAACAAATAATTGTTTTTAAGTGTTAATCTTGTTAAATTCT
>JARVLU010001586.1:25455894-25466982 GCA_031762415.1 Simpsonichthys santanae
CATCATTAACTTCACGCAGACTCTTCCACTGGTACATTTTCATCTTTAAATCACTTCTTGGTCTGCTGCCTTCATACGTACATCTCCTCCTACATGTGTCTGCATGAGTGCAGCTACAGCGTTCACTCTCAGGACATGATTACCTGCAGTGTTCCCTCAGTGAGGACTGAACTAGGCAAAAGGACCGTCTCCTACTCCGCTCCTGTTTCCTGGAATATCTTACAAAAAGATCTAAAGATCTCGACCTTGACTTCTAAGTGGCTTCAAACATCTGTTAAGTTCCTGGCAAAAACCAATGCAGACATGTTCCTGTTTTTAGTCTTTTACATCCCCTTACAACCTAGCTGTTTTTGTTACATTTTTAAAAACATTTCATTTTTACTTGTTATTCTCAATTTGTTGTCATCCTTTACGATTGTCGTCTTTGTTGTCCACTGTTGTCATCATTCTTTGTTAAAACCAGGTCTCGCTTGAGTCCCCGAGGCTCAATGGGATTAACCTGTCTAAATAAAGGTTGAATGAATGTTGTCTACAACACTTGTAATTTAATATTTTTTGTCTTGGCAGGCGTAAGAAGAAACCTCCTGCTATGATTAAGGTTGTGGAGGACAATGTGAACGACATGGACGACATCGGATCTGATTGATTGACTGAACACATATTCTAGACTTAATGAAACAATTTTCTGTGAAGATTTCTTAATTCAACATTTAACTACTCAGGCGTGACTTCATCTTTTACTTATAACAACTTGTCAGGGCTGCCCTCTGGTGGTGATATTCATAACTACATGTTATTATAAAGAGGAGCAAACCACTGCAGTTACATTACTCATACTGATCTATTTTCTTTTATAGATTATTATATTACTACTACTTAAATACTGTGAATTAAAATGGCAAAATCTTAAAAACCTGAAGCAAATAAATGCACATATTAAAACACTTTTTTAACACATGCCCCCAGAATCTCTTGCAGTAAAAGTGGACACTTGATGTTTCTGCACATTTCAACTTGTTTTACATGTCAAAGAAAGAAAAAAGCCAAAAAAGGCCTGTTTGTTTATCGTTGTATCGAACTCGGAGTGATGATGGAATAAAGCGAGAGTTGTTCAAATGGATCAATAGTCTGTGCTGAATGGCTGCAGAGGTGGTGGTTTGACTCCAGAGGTTCCAGCAGCAGTCTGTGTGTCAGTTTGAATAACTTGCTGGAGCGGCAACATGAGGCAACACTGTGCGCTCAAACATGGAATATTCAAGGAATTCCTGGCAGAATTCCTTGGCACTTTTGTCTTGGTTGTAAGTATATAGAGTTTTTTTTCCCCTTTAAAAAGGGAAAAAATTGCTCAATGTAGATTTGCAGTTATTTCTAGTTACAGATGATTGTTTCTGAGAATCTTTAAAATCATATTTTATTTTTATGTTTGTTAGTTATTTGGCTGTGGCTCGGTTGCTCAGACTGTCTTGAGTCGAAACACGCTGGGGGAGCCCATCACTGTCCACATCGGCTTCTCCGTGGGCCTCATGATGGCCGTGTACGTGGCTGGTGGAGTGTCAGGTAATTGTTTTATATTCTTCTAGTGTCAAACTTGTTTTATCCTACTCTGATTGCAGCACGTCTTGATCAAACCTCACCAAAAGGTCATAACTTGTCAAATAAGAAGAGCAAAAGTTTTGTTTTTTGTCGTAGCATGTCTTGTTTGAGACAAGACGTGTGTTAAACAGGCTACAGTTAACAGAGACAACGTAACACAGGTCCTTTATTCTGTAAACGTTGTTCCTCAAGGGGCTGCGTAGTAATTATAAAACTTTATGACTTCCTGTCCTCGACAGCGAGGATGTGTCAGCTCTCCATCCAGATTCAATGAATGCGCTCTGAGCATTGATTTATCAGCACTAGCCTCTCTGGGGTCATGCGTTACCCCGGGCGGTAAACGTCCTCCAAACGTCATTGACCAGAGGCTTCAGCAGCCACAGCTGAGGCCGAACCAGAAGGACCATCAGCTTTAAAGATGAGAACACAACGCTGGGGCGTGAGCTGAACAGAATCAGAATTAGGACCTGAACAATGCTGCCTCGGTTTATTTTGATTTTACATAAATAGTTTTTTTTTTTTTAATTACCTTTTTCCACATAAAGTCAACATCAGTCACAAAGGTGACATTAGATCCAGCTGAGATATCATAAATGAACACCGTGAATTTGAGTGATTTGCAAAAACTCAACTCCAAGCAGGTCAAAAACCACCTCCGCTTCAGTCTAACAGTTTTAAAATGACACTTTCAAATATGTCAAATTCAGTTCTAGTCGTTTTCAACTCCTGAATATTATTTTTCATCCAAAGGTCATAAAATGCGCTGTCCATGTCCGATGATTGTGTAGCTTTCAAACGATAATTGAAGTTAATCTTCAGCTTTATTCTAACATGAACAATAAAATAAATCCTAATTCAGAATTAAAATGTTTTCTGTGTGGCCTAATCTGTCACATTAAATCATTTTCAGCAGGTTTTGTAATTGTTTACAACGTAATTGATTGGTTATAATAAAAAGATTGATATATTTAAATTATTTAAGTCACATTCATCTTATTATAAACAGAGCATCCTGCCTGATTTGTCTTCATTAGGCTGTGACCAAACCTTTTTCATAAGACAAATGTAAACGCTGCACACTGCAAATCACAAATGTTACAAAAACATTTTGCAGTAGTTAAAAAAGCCACATTATTCCCAGGAGACCTGTAAAGTTTAACCAACTAATTGACCCAGGGATAATTGGCAACATGAAGTAGTTTAAAATTCAGTAGTTCTGCTTCAGTAAAAATCATCTTAACAAATAATTTAAGTGGATTAGTGCAATCAGGTACTGTTAAAATATAATTTTGCTTATTTTCCTGCCAAGATTAATGGCAGTGAATTTCTAATCAGTGACCATTATTCTCCCAATAAAACCCTGGAGTCCTCTGGGAGGCTGCGCTCCTTCTGCTCCTCGTAAACATGTCAGCCTCACCAGTGATGGAGAGGATATTATTCCAGACACACCCCACCCGCTGCACCCCCCCGTCACTTTCTGCTTTGTCCTCCGTCCCAGGGGGCCACGTGAACCCCGCTGTCTCTCTGGCCATGGTGGTTCTGGGCAAGCTGAAGATCTGGAAGTTTCCCTTTTATGTCATCGCTCAGTTTCTCGGTGCTTTTGCTGGAGCTGCTGCAGTCTTTGGATTGTACTACGGTAAACTATCACCTTACCTAGAAATGTAGATATTTAGTTATAACAAGTATAGTTCATATTTAAATTAAATATAATCAGTGTTGTGTCTCTTGAGCATTGCAAAAGTCAAAATTCAAAGGATGCATGCTCAGCCCTTTAAAAGATAAATGGACCCTGATGAGATCTTGAAAATTCCCATTTCTCTACAGATGCTTTCATGGAGTTCACGAGTGGGATTCTGTCGGTGACAGGAATCAACGCAACAGCTCATATTTTCGCCTCGTACCCTGCGAGACACCTGTCAGCTCTTGGCGGCTTCATTGATCAGGTGAGAGCAGGTTGCTTTGACCCAGTGACCTCGGCGCTCTGCTGCTCAGCTCTATGTTCTAAACACAGGAAGGTCTGGCAGTTAATGCAGCATTGATTGCCCCACTTCATCTGAGAGAACCCCTACTTTAGCTTGGTTTGGGTCTAATGACTCATTTCCGGGCTTTCTCTGTAAGGTCAGATGGACCTAACGGCATTTTCAGTCATCGTACTGGTGGGCTGCTCAAAAATGAAATGTCGCAGTTCGGTTATTTAGCGTTGCAGTTTTATTTAATTAGGTCCTGGTCTGGGTCTGTCATTGCTACAGCCACGTGTTCCTCCTCCATTGCCCATACACATGTTCTCAGCATGTTTTCATTCAGCAATCCACACTATCTGGCGTCTGCTTGTCCTGAAACTCAGTCTCTTGTTTATGTCACGCTTCTTGCAAGATTTAGTATTGTTGCTCTGACTTCATTGTTCAATTTGTAGTTTTGGTCATAAACTTGCTTATAACCTTCCTTACAAGACAGAATTATTGACAGAGTTTTAAGGTTGTTGATTTATGCCGACAGCAACGTGCCAGTATTTTATTGGCCTACAAACTAAGGTCTCAGTTTAATGTTAAATGTACAGTATTGGAAAACTTTACAAGTTATAATACACATGGTGCAATATTGTACAATTAAACTACTGTATTTTTCACCCTATAAGTCACATTCTTTTACATAATTTGCATGCCCTTTAACTTATACGCTGAAGCGACATATTTATGGATTTTTACCCATATTTATAAACCAATTTTTGGCTGAGATATGACCGTTTTCATTCAGTCTGTCTGAAAATATTGAACACTACCATTTTCTGCCGCTAGATGGCAGCAGAGTAGTATGGCATGCCGTTGTGTCATGTAATAGGTAAAAGTGGCTATTAATGACAAATTCAAAAAAGTTCAAAACAAAAACAACTGGACTTTATTATACTTTACTTTATACTTTATTGTTTTCGTCTTTAACTTTTTTGAATTTAGCATGTCTTGAATGACTGAGAATCTTCACCAACTATTAGTGGCACAATCATAGTCTCCTCACCTTCATTCTGCTTGCTGCTTGGAGCATCCGTCAAACCAGCTTCATTTCTCTGCCCCACCCCAGAGAAATGTAGCTAATTTGACCATTAAAGTGCATTTATTAAGTAAAAGTTCAACTGAGACACACCTTTACTATAATTTCAAGCAAACAAAAATTTGTTTTAAGTGCTTTTCTTGTTAAATTTAGAAGAAACAAGCAGCTTTCGTTCTTCCTTTTTCCCCCCTCTGCACGCTCCAGAAGCACCGAGGCAGCAAGTCCTCCCGTGCACACTCCCACGGCTGCCATTTGGCAGCCCACTGACTTTTGGCACAACACTGGTCCACATTACCAGGTTGTCAGCAGTGACGTGTAACAAACGTGACGTGTCAGCGGTGACACATAATAGATGCAACGTATACGGCGAAGCGACATATTTATGGATTTTTCCACTTTTTTAGACATATCTGGACTGATGCGACTTATAGGGCGGTGCGACGGGTACGGCAGAAAATACGGTGCATGGATGAACTCTGCTCTGGAAGAGGTTCCAGTTTGAATGAACGCTAGCATGAAATCTTCATGAGAACTTCAGAAGTCTGCAAACGGAGATCGAGCCAAATGCCATCGACTGCAGGTGAAACACTGAATACTGAAGAACTCACTTTATTCCTTTATTCCTTTCCAATGTTTTAGTTTGAGATCTTTGTGTGATGAGAAATGACAGATTGTTCAAACCTTAAAACAGCACTATTCAATTAAATCGCACATGAGGCCACAGTTACTGAAAGCCAAGAGCTCAGGAGCTGCACATCCAGCAGTTATTCTCATTAAGTAATGTTGTTTTATGATTTAAAATCAAAATTTATTTAAAAATGAACCCACCGGTGGGCCGAACTGAGCACACCCGTGGGCCTGATTTGGCCCCCGGGCCACCACTTGAATAGCCCCGTCTTAAACAGAACATCGTGCTTGACCTCCTGCAACATCGTGAGATGACACATTTGAGTATGTGTTGTGAATGTCTACCAGCTACTGCCACATCAGTTCCATTAAAATTCATTCAGTGGTTCATGATATTTTGAAAACAGACACGGACTTGATCAGAAACATTATTTGCCATCGCCTTTGATTTCACTGATAATTACATATCAATTGAAAACTACTTTTTGGACATTCAGTGAAGTTTAATATGAAACTCATATACATTTCCAACCTTATATTTTGCTATGAATCTACATAAACATGAAGCATTAAAATAAAATAAACTCACTGCTTATGAATCTGTTGTATAAACACACTTCATCACATATTACATCCTAAAACTAAACCTTAATCACGTTTAACGTCACCTCTCATCCCAAGTGAGTGTTTGGACCTTACCTGCTCTTCTGGCAGGTGCAGCAGAGCCAGGCTCGGTCCCGCTTGTTGTAGACCCGGCAGGCCCTGCAGACGTGGTAGCTGCAGTCCCGGCAGCGGCGTTTGGGGTTGAGCAGGAAGGTGAAAGGCGAGCAGCAACGGATGCAGCAGCGCTGGTTGAAGCAGGTCTGCCGCGACAGCAGGAGGCAGCGACTGCTCTCCTCGTCCAGCTCCTGCTTCAGTTCACTGAGAGGGAGCGAGGGATGGGAGAGGAAGGCGTGAGATTTCCATTTAAAAAAAAAAGGTGTGTGAGTGAATGAGTAGGACGAGTTTGTATTGACCAGATGAAGGATTGAGTCAAACGTGACGAATCCCTCGACGGAAACAAAACAGAAATTAAAATGTTATCAACTCAGTCAATTTGTCCCATTATAGGCTGCTAAAATGCCTTTAGTACAAATGATACAACATAAAAGAGAAATTAACATAAATAGATTTTGTGGGAAGACATTATTTTTGCCGTATAAAAAACAACTTGTGGGGAAAAAAGCTTTTTTGTATAAAACATCACATAAATATTTATCACTGCTTAAGAGAGCCCATGACTGGATCCCATCCATCCATCAATTATCCTTTTACTCGGTTTATTCCTTTTCAGCTCTCTGGTGTCCATATCACTGTGTGAGAGGCAGGGGACACCCTGGACAGGTCTCAGTCCATCACAGAGACACACGAGACAAACAACCATTCACTCTCTCACTTGGAGTTACCAATCAGCCTAACAGGCGTGTTTTTAGTCTGTGGGAGGACAGAGCACCTGGAAAACACACACATGTGCATGGAGAGAACATTCAAACTCCACCCAGAAAGGCCCCCCTCGCTCGGGATTCAATCCAGCGACCTTCTCCCTGAGAGGCGGCAGCTCTGCCAGCTGTGCCACCGTGCCTTCGCATGAACACTGTCGTACGCAGGAGCAGAGAAACAAAGTTCTTTAAAAGGACCAGAAATTTTAGATGTGGGTTATGAATAGTCAATATCTTGCCTGTTGTAGACAGCTGTTTGAATTGCCTCAGTTTGTAGTTTAACTCTTGACATGACGGACGAGTTAACAGCTAGTTCAATCTGGGCTCAGGCCCAAAAGTTAAAAACAACTTGAAACTAGCTTAACTTTAAAAACTTTTCTTATAAACCTTTTAATTTTACATTTCAGGATTAATTAATCTGATTATTAGCACAAGTAGCAGCAGCAGGTACAGAACTTCTAGTTCAACCTGTGGGTATAATTCCTTTATTTATCATGATATTCCTGCTAAAAATAACTTCAACAATCAAGTTTGCATGAACGGCTGCAAAGATTGAAACAGCTGAGTTTTTTTATGGCAGCAATCCACGTGGAATCCTGCTCAGATTATGTTGTTAGCTCACCAATATAGTAGTTTAGCAATTCATGTGGAGAGTTTGATTTATTTTTATCTTTTGTAAATGTTTTAACTAAAATAGCTCCAATGGGACAATAAAGCAGATTGTTTCATAAACTCCTTCATGAATTGTGTGACCTCTCTGTTAAAATTATAGTTTCTGCTGTGATTTCTGAAAAACCATGATGCATGAAAATGAGATTTGTTTATTTTTGTTTCTGTGCTGCATTTAATTTGTTAATAAATAAAAAAAAAAAGGATATAAAAAGCAGGTTTTCAGAACAGCTCAGACAGAAGCGGAGACATCCAACAAATAATAAATCAGAGACACGACGGATGATGTGCAGACGGAGACGGCAAGTTGCACCAGAAGTGTCAAAAAGATTAGAACAGCAGGCGCTCCAACCACGACTGAATCATTTAGTCGTTGATTACATCTGAATACTGATCAGGTCTGACGAGAGGAGGGAACAGGAAACTAAAACCCACTGGAGCGTTTTAATAACTTCTGGGAATAAATCAAGTTAACCTCAAAAGCTGTTTTATAAACACTCAGTCTTTTACTGAAAGTGTTTGAAGCTGAAGAGGAAAAAAATTATCTTATGTTGAGGTAGTTGTTTTAGTCAAATCTAGAAAATAACATTACAGTAAGTTCATGCAATATCAGAAGTTCCACTCAACGTCCAACATGTTAATGACTCAGAAAATGTGTTGCGGATCACGCTCAGCTACTACCGCACCAAATTTTAGCTCAGTATCTGTAAATGTGACTGAATTATAGGCATTTTTAACGTCAGTCGGCCGCACCGGCCATCTTGAATTGTGGTTGTCCTCAACAGTTAATCAGCTGAAGAACATACAATAATCATTTTCTAAAAGTTTCATTAAACTCAAACGATTTATGAGATTTTTTTTGCTAACAGAGACACAGAAACATTTTCATCCACCTTTCCTTTCAGAGGCTGGAGATAAAAAGTAAAACAAAATGTTTAGATTATTAATTAGGCTTTTTTATTTTATTTTAAAAGCCTAAATTATTTTTTAAAATATTTAATTAGTGCAGCATTTAATTCTGTCAAATTACAGTCAGAGCAGTGAAGACCTTTATAGCACCATCCCAAGCAGCACCAGCTCTACTCTAACTCTCTGATAAAGTTTCTTCTTGCAAAAGGGTTGGAAAAATAAATTTATTGGTGCAAAATGTTTGAACCTGTACGCCTTGGCCTATAAAAATTTTACAGTGTCCTGTCTGAGGGAAGAGCGGCTCCTGCAGCACATCCATTACTGCAGCCTGCAGCCTAACTGTGGGTATAAATAACTCGGACACTCTCAGGTACACTCAGACTCAGACGGTGAGATGTTCACATTGAGGTAACGAGCACTTGCACAACGCTGGACTGCACATAAAAGAAGCTACAGTTTCATCTGAAAAGCAAATCAGTCAAGCTTCTCGGTATTCACATTAGACTAGCTGCAACATTCCGGAGAAAAACATTTGATTTTAAAAATTTGAACAAGAAAGTCATCTTAGACAATAGATAATCTTGTAAAATCTTCCTGCTGTGACGCTTGTAACCAGCAGAGGGCGCCAATGGGCTCACTTTAATGGCGACAATTTGATTTTTTTGACGCAAGATTTTTGTAAAGGCTGAAAGTTTAAGTCATGCTAAAATGAGTCACAATGATGATATCTTAAATTATTTTCAGATTTTCAAAAGCTTCAAAATTAAATGTAGTTGGCTGAAGTTTGGCGATTTATTACCTGGACTGAAAACAAGCTTGTTTTGTTCACGCTTGTGTGAAGATTGATTTTATTTGGTTTGGAGCAATTCATGGAGAATTCAAGCCCTGTTTTTAAAAATGTTAATCCAAATTATGCTGAATACTGTATGAAGGGATTTCCCAGTGCAATGGCAGCCAGCAGAGAAAATAGTCAACGATCGAAAGGAATATTTCTGAAGACAAACACGTTAGAAAACTTTGATTTAAAAGTTGATTATGAAGAATATATGCCATTTTTAGTTATTTAGATTGATGGTGTATTTATGGACATATTTTTGTAGAAAAATTAAAACCTCACTTATAGCAAATATCTATAATTTTATGGTTTTGGTACTGCAGCCTGAGCTCACTCCGACTCATTTTGCCAGCATGGGTCACACATTTGGCCAAGCAAGACAAAATATCTGGGCAGAAAACTGAAAACACGTTGTCTGACAAATTCAGGATCCAGGACGAGTGACAAATGTCAACAACTAAAGTGTAAATGTTACTTCTTCATCTCTCGGGTTTAAATCGGTCCTGACAGGAAGTTCAAACTGATCGAGGTCTTTCAGGATAAAAGGTGAAACTGCTTCGATAAAAAAGAATGTTGCCTGATTTTTAAACAAAACTCGGGACTACCAGGACCTGGATGACTGAAAACATACAACATTATAAAGCTCCCAAATACTCACTAAATATTTGCTGAATGTAAAAATAAAATGTTTGGAATATTTCTGCAGATGCCAGACACACCTACTCAATGAAATAAGGTGAAAGGTGACAATGAGACATGGTTTATCAGAAGTTGCATAATTTTTTCAGCTTTTTGTGTTCAGTGTGTTGTTCCACAGAGTTACAACAAACCAACATGTTTTTTATTATTATTTGAAGTTTTTTTTGCTGTTGAAATATGAAGGAAACTAAGCCATTGGGCGTCTCTGTTTTGAGTGGATAAATGCTGCGAGCTGAATCATTTCTAAATAAAGTGCATGGACGTTACAAAAGAGGTTTAACCTTTCGCAATCATTTCCTGTCATTGTATGCCTCAGACAGCACAGACTCAGATCAGAGCCACCGGTAATTACCATTGTGCTGAATATTTGAGTTCAGGCTCAGGATGCTGGCCTCAGTTCAACAGGAAGGTGTTTCACTTCAGGAAATCCTAAAAATGCCCCGAGCTCAAAAAGAGTCAGAATCCCGGGATGTGCACAGCTTTAGAACATGAACATTTTTTGTTTTATTCAGTTTTTAGATTTGATTTATCCTGACTCATCAAATTGTAGTGGGAATGTTCGTTCAACATTCACATAATGATTTTTCCCTTTTCTTTTTTATACTTTTTTACAATACAGGTGCATTGGTATAGCTAAATAGTGGGATTTTAGCCATTTATGTCAAAAACAACAAGCTCATTTAGGGAATTGATGCTACTTATGGGTTTTGTAACTAAAGATTTTTCAAAATGTTTCACTTTATTTACAATTATTTTATCCATTAAAATGCATGAACGCTCTTCAGCTCCTTAAAAAACATTCTTGTCTTTGAAATTTACTTCCGATATGTTTGCTCTAGTTTTGTCTTCTAAAACTTATTTTAGCTTTTAGCTACTATTGTTACTTTTATCTTGTGATTCGATCCAATTCAGTTCAGTTTATTCATAAAGCAACAAGTCACAACAGAAGTCATTTCTGGGCACAGAACAGAAACATTCATATACCGGTACATAAAAAGTAAGTTAATAATATTATTTATCTGAGGAGCAGACTGCTTTGAGTTTAATGTTATCACAGAACTCTCATCTTGAGCAAGCATGAAGGCAACAGTGGAAAGAAAAAAAACTCCCTCATGAGGAAGAAACCTCCAGCAGAACCAGACTCAGGACAAGCGTCCATCTGCTTCGACCAGCTGGGTTTGAGAGGAACAGGAAGGAGGAACAGATACACAATGGCAGGTCAAGAATCACATG
>JARVLU010001586.1:25481518-25495910 GCA_031762415.1 Simpsonichthys santanae
GTTATCAGTTGTGTTGAGGGACCAACTGACCAAATTGAAGTCCATAGTTATGATTCGGAAGATTTTGTAGAAGAGAGACTCTCAGACAGTTTCACAGACAAGACAAAGCAAAAAGCAAAGCGGAGACCGAGAGGAGACGTCCGCCCTTGAGAGGAGCAAGTGTTGAATGCTTATTGGAAACCATGGACCACGTGTCCTTTATACTTAAAAGGACAGGGACGTTCTAACATGGTTTCTGTTGTAAACTCAAATTAAGCAAACCGACAACGAAGAGACTACACTCTGGAAGATAAAACAGTCAACACAACTGAACTCTACTCAAACAAACAGACCTGGTAAATTAGACAAAGGGCAAATTTATATACTGGCTGATCAGCCCACAAAGACACAAAAGGGTAAAACACACAAACACCTAACTGAAACCAGCATAAGGAAATCCCATTTCCCCACAAGATCCCAAATTGTAGTATGACCCAGTCTGCAGGTCTCCCCTTTTCCCACCTCTTTGTTCCCCTGAAGGACTGGAGCAGCTGGCACTGAGGTAACTCAAAAAACAGGTTAAAAAATCAACCTTCATTTAGACAGGTTAATCCCAAATCAAATGCATAATAGTGTAAACTAGAGTGTGCACACTTATTTTACACAAAGGCTGTTGGGTTTCTTTCAGACTGTCGATCCTTGATGTAGAGCACAAGTATCAGAAGTAACGTCACCAGGAGAACGGATATGAAGAACACTGAAGGATCAGGTCTCAAGGAAGGTGAACCCAGAAGCTGAAGAGCACAAGGAACTAAGGTTAGTATTTTCATAGACATGATGAGTCTTACTAAGGCTGTTCCACAATATCAAATGGCATGAAATGTTCCAGAGGTGAGAAGCTGGTCAACAAGGCCTTAAATATTGGATCTCCTCAGCCAGAATCAGGAATGTCACCCTGCCACTCAGGAAGCTGCAAATTGTGGTTAGCAGTGCTTAATTTGAGCTGGATCCTGCCGAAACAGGGTCTGGGAACGTTCTTTCTTTGACAGGGTGCACTCTGGCAACTGTTTGCAAGGATGCGGCAACTCTCAGGCTTACTAATAATAAAGTTATGAACAAATATAACTACAGGCAGTCCCCGAGTTACGAACGAGATCAGTTCCTACGGCCCATTCGTAACTCGATTTGCCGTAAGTCGGAGCGCCGGCCACATGGCTGCCTTAACTTCGGATTTTCGTCTGTAACTCGAAACTGAAACCACATGGCGGCCGTAACGTCTTTTTAAACACTCTTTTTTCAATGTAAAAACAACAGCGTACTTAGAACGCCGTTTTAATGTGTTTCCAAGCAATTAGCTAACAAAATACCCTAAAAAAAAAACAAACAAACATAAAATGCTGCATAAAAAATACAACGTAAGGTGTGATGACATCACTGGGGGCGGCGCCGTAAGTCCAAAATTCCATAAGTCGATGGCGCCGTAAGTCGGTGACCACCTGTACCTTGAACTAATAAAGCACATTGGATATGTAAACTGAAAATAATTACATAAACACTAATTTTAAACACAACAGACGACACAATGACTTCTTACTATCACATACAATCATCTGCCCCTTCAAGTGACGTATTTCTGCCTCCATCCTTAAAAAAAAGCACCTTAAAGAGTGGTGGGGGTGAGTGCCTGGAGGCTTCACATGTGGAGTCGGACAGTGAATTCAGTGGAGAAGAGTCTGCTCTGAACCATCAAGTAAGGCAGTGGGGAGGATGCGAGTTACAAATGTAGGTAACCGTAGTTGTTTAACAACCTGTTAAAATACACTAAAATGCAGGATATTGCATCTACTTTATTCAAAATTTTCTGGGGGAGGACACCCCCCTCCCTCCCGCTGGGCCACACATTATTTGCGTTCCAACATTGATTGGTTTACAATTTAATCCCTGGTGGTTAGTGACCAGAAAGAAAATTAGTAATACCCACACCTTCCAGCCTACTATCAGCACACAGTTCAAAAACTTGCCTCGCTCATGGTATAAAGGTGCATTATGGTCTGTGCAAATCAAACCTCTGGAGAGCAAAACATCTGTGAAGGACAGTACTGTATACAGTATAGATGTTTCAGAACAATCTATGCACACATCTAGCAAAGACCCAGGACTGTTGCTTTTGAACAGCTAGAATCTTACATCCAACCAGAATGGGACATTCCCACTAAAACCTTCAGCAGCTGATCTCCTCAGTTCCTAGCCGTTTACAGACTGTTGTTAAAAGAGAGGATATATCACAAAGGTAAACGTCACCCTGTTTCCACTAATTGAGATCTGTTGCTATAATAAAAAAATAGAAAAAGTTTCATTCCCCCATAATTGTAGGTTTTTATTTTAATTAAACATTTGATATGTTTACCATGCTCCAATGCGAATAAAATATGGATTTATGAGATTAGCAAATCATTGTGTTCTGTTTTATTTACATGTACTTAACAGCCCAACGTTTTCAGTATTAGTAGGACATGTACAGTCAGGAGCGGTGATGTTACAAAGTGTGTATGTCATCTGTTGTGTCTGCTATTAGTAGTGAGGCTGCTGCTGATACATACGTGTCTCATTATGTTAATACACTTCCGGGTTAACTTGGTGAAAGTGATGTGCAACACGTCTGAAAATGTTATGAATGAGTGTCTGAACTTGTCCACCAGTGGCTGCTGTTGACTCAGTCAAACAGCTGCGCCTGGTAACCGCTGCTGCGTACGAGGCAGGCAGCACGTTGTCGAGGCAGTGAGTTCGAGTGGCAATCATCCAAGAGTCAGCTGCCTTCCTACAGGCAGCTAGTGTGGGTCAAAGTCAGACTTCAGCCAATGCGCTTCTCTTTCGCTCTCTCACACACACACATACACACACACTGTGTCATGAGCTCATTCTTTCCCTTAAACTTCATATCTTTCCTTTTTTGACTTTGCACTCACTGAACGTCACTTTCTTTTTTATGCGTTTCCGCAAACCTACTGTGCTATTACTGGCATACTGTATATCCCAGCCCACACAGGGAACTCTGATCACATTCCCTCTCCTCCAGGAATACCTCTGTAAGAGTGTGTGTCTGGTCATGCCATTAACTTCACTGTATTCCTTGTCTGACGTTTCCTCAACACATCCTCCTGCCATTCTGAGCAGCAGAACAAAATCCCATCTTTAGTGTCTGGAGCCGAGCACAGCCAACACAACAGCAGGATTTGGCTCGAGCTGACGTTAGGGAAAATGGTTGGAAAGGGTTGGAAAGAGCAGGTGGGAGTTTTCTGGAAAATGAGCTTTGTGGGTATGCACGTGTGTGTGTGTGCAGTGAGTTTATAAAAGGCCTGTGAGAGCTCCAACACACATTTGATCAGCATGTGCACTGCAGTATTTTTTTTTATTTTTTAGGTAAAATAATTATTTGATTTACTTGTAGGTTTATTTTCCACTGAAGCCCAATAAAAACATTGCATGATGTATGATGTAAAAAAACTGGGATCAGTTTGCAAAAAGAAGACCTGTTGCAGGCAGCCAACAAAAACAGAGGCATGATCGGTCAACGATGCCATTCATAACCTTTAGTCTGGCTGGTGTGTGATAGTATGCAGGGTTTTCTGTCCTATTTTTGTTTGGGTCCATCAGCATTTGGACTTTCTCTTTTGTAGCTCGTTGGATTCTTCGGCTCATTGGCCTTCATGCTTGTCATCTCTTTTCTTTCAGACTGTCAGGTGGTCTGTTACAAAGACCACTTCGGCTTGACGGCCTGTCAATCTGTCAATTGTTTGTGCAGCAACACTATGATTAACCATAAAGGAATCCTTAGGATGCCATTAGAAGGTCATAACTTTGAAATTCTAATTTAATTTACACCAGGGAAATGCACAGAATTTGATCTTTGCACCTCCCACATTACACCACAGTGGCCATGCAAATAGTACAAGGTACACAAACTTATACTTACAATTGTGTTGAACCCATGACCTTTATGCTTGTGGGTATAAAGATAAAGACTGTATAAACAACAATTTTATTTCTGTGTTGCTTCCATGAGGTTGATGGTTATGATTTTGAGAGATATTTTGATGACTTTGTTTTAAAAACATCTTCGGTGTCCCTACAGGATATATTTGAATTACTGTATTATGGCAATACTGCATATTCATCAAATAAAGGTTTTTATCTGCAGCTTAGAGCAAATCCATCATCTCATGTTAGAAAAAAGTCTGCCAATTGTATGATAGCTTGATTCAGTGCTAATGTGGGAAAGAGTAACTTGCCCTAAATGAAAGTAGCAATAAATGAACTTGCATGCTAAAGTTTAAGGAGCACTCAGAGTACTGGGGATGAATCTCATCTATTACTGCACCATGTTTTAGCTTACTTGTGAAAAAAGAGTGAATTATAGCCATTTTAATGTTTGCTAAAGTCAGTTGCTTGTGGCGACCACTAGTGTGCACAAGGCAGTGTATCGCTGTTGCCGTTCCCAAGCCTGCGTAAATGGTGTGGTTTTGTCAGGAAGTGCATCTCTGGTGTAAAACATTTTTGCCAAAACTAACATGTAAGTTCATCCAAACAACATGTACCGGATCGGTTGAAGCCGTGATTAGCAACAATCACCACCAGGGTGCCAGTGGAAATTGTGCGAGACAGAGGGAGAAGAGGAAAGTCAAGAATGTAGGACTGAGGGTTGCAACTCTAAATGTAGGGGCAATGACAGGTAAAGATAAGCGAGCTGACTAACATGAGTTAGTGAAGTGCAGGAAGTGATTCAGAGAAAGAGATTAACCATGAATAAATGGATAGTGAGATGACTAATGGAGAGTCAGTTAGTTAGATGCTTCTTGTGTCCAAGAGACCAAGTGGAAGGGCAGCAAGGCTTGCAGCACTGGAGCAGGGTTTGAGTCAGGACGACACAGGTTGACCATGTAGAAGAGGTGATCTGAGGGATGTAGGGTACTGTAAGTTTGTGGCTGGGGAGAGCATGGCCAGACAGCATTGGATGGTGGCATGCAGAATGACTGTTGTAGTGAAGAAGAGGAACATAATAAAATCAGAGAAGAGGACCAAATGTTGGAAGTTTATGAAAGGAAGAATGTTGTGAGGAGCTCAGAAAGGAACTATTAGAGGCTCTGGGTAGCAACGTCTTCCAGATGACTGGGCACAGCAACATTGATTAGAAAGAGAAGTAAGAAGGTACTAGTTGTGTTATCTGGACAGAGAAAAGATGATGTGGTTATCTGATGATGGAATAGTGAAGTGCAGGAAGTGATTCAGAGAAAGAGATTAACCATGAATAAATGGATAGTGAGAGGACTAATGAGAGCAGACAGGACTATAAGGAGATGCAATGTAAGGCCAAGATTGAGGTAGTAAAGGCAAAACAAAGGGTGTATGATGAGTTGCACAAGAGGCTGGATTCTGAAGAGGAATGGAAGGACTTGTATCGACTGGCGGGTCTGAGGGACCAGGCTGGAAAGGATGTGCAGCAGGTCTTCTTTTTAAAGTTAGAAATGGTAATGCTCTAGCAAGCAAAGAGGATGTAATGGAAGATGTAAGGAGTACTTTCAAGAACTAATGAATGAGAAGAATGGAATGGAAAGGAGAGTAAAGGTCATAGAAATGTCAAACCAGGAAGTAGGAAATATTTGTGAGGGTAAAGTTCAGAAATCTTTGAAGATGATAAAGAAAGTTACTAAAGTACAGATGACAGATGGACCTGATGACATACCAGTGGAGTGACAGAGAGAGGGAGAGAGAGAGGCAGGAGGAACAGTGAGGATACAAGGAGCAGAGGTCACAATTGAGCAGGACTTCAAATAATTGGGGTCAACAGTCCAGGAAAGTGGGGAGTGTGATAAAGAGATGAAGAAGAGAGTCCAGGCAGGATGGAGTGGATAGAGAAAAGTTTCAGGAGTGATTTGTGACAAAAGGTGTCAGCAAAGGTCAAAGGAAAAGTTTACAAGACAGTGGTGAGACCAGCTATGTTGTATGGTCTGGAGACAGTGGCATTAACAAAACGACAGGGGAAAGAACTGGAAGTGGCAGAAATGAAGATGTTGAGGTTCTCCTTAGGAGTAAAAAGGATGGATACGATCAGGAATGAGATCATCAGAGGTACAGCAGAGGTTGAACAACTGTGAGATAAAGTTAGAGAGGCCAGACTGAGTGACAGTGGGTATACTGGTAGAAGGATGTTAGAAATGCAGCTGTTAGGAAAACGACAAACAGGAAGACCAAAAAGGAGATATATGAATGCAGTTAGAGAGGACATGAAGGTAGTTGGACTGAGGACAGAGTAAGAGGAAGGAGAATGACTCACTGTGGTGACCCCAGAAGAGGAAGAAGCTGAAGGATTCATTGACAACCTGCCAACAAACTGAAATATGTTGCTTTCAAAATAAAATACCAAGTGTTCCTCAAGTAAAAAAAACAAAACTTTAACACGTTCACTGAATTTCACAATTGAGATTTTTTTTCTGCAGAAAACATTCATGAGTTACAGTTAAAACCTTGTCATCATATCAAAATGACTTTATCACTCTGCATGGTAACTAAGATACGTGCCCCCCACCCCTGCCCCATCTAGAGGCTGTCTAAACCCACCTCTTTCTGTTATTGACTCAGCCAGCTGGCAGGACTTTAGTGCCTGGTCATTTGTATAGCCGCTGGCCTCAAAGATCACACAGAAATCATGTGTGGGTTGTCAGCCAGCTGTTAGGGCTGGGTAACCCTAAAGAACCACCTATCCCACCCCCAAGTCCTCAAATCCCTGTTATTGGTTTGTGTCTCGAAAGGATCAGAGTGAACATATGGGGCTGACCTTCAGCCTGGTGCCCCTGCTGTGTGTATCTCAGCAGGCATAATGTGTCTAAACATTAACTCTGGGGACTCAGCACAGTTCAGTCTAATGGAGCTGACTCAAATGTGAGCACACTGTCTGCTGTGGTCCTACTCACCTGTTGTGCAAGACGTTATGAGATGTCAAACATTTGTTATTCTTGCAGGAAAAAAGCAAAGTACAATCAATGGGGGGTATAAATCATAATTGTAAATGGCAAAAAGACTGGGACAGGGAAGATGCTACCTTAATATCTGTCCCAATCACTCACTTGCAAGGTGGAAACAGCACCTGCTGTACTGGCACATCTTTAAGAGCACGTTTGGTTCCTGGGAGGCGGACGTGCACCTGTGCTGGCCCCACCTGTGCTCTGGTGCCCGCTTCGACACCAAGGCCCCCGCTGGCACCTGCAGTGTGGAGCCTTTTTCACCAGTCAGAGCGGCTCACAGAGTCTTGGGGCAGACATGCAAGCAGCTGTTCTTTCACTCCATTATGAGCACAGTTGAGGCTTTGTGAGGCGCAAAGAAAAGAGCTACTTGTCAAAGCGGTGACGCAAAAGGTCCCCCCCCCCCCCCCTTTCTCTCTGTGTCAAAGTGTCAGGGAAGTTTTGGGTCAGCTCACAGTTATGTGTGAAAGTTGTCACGTACAACACTGTAAATGACTTACGGTTAGGTTCTATCAATGTAACACAATCAAGTTGGCTTTTTTATCTTTGCTCGGTCAGACTATAGCTGCTGCCTACTTGAAGAGGCGAAACCACACCAGATGAATAATCTGCAAGATTGTAATACGTTATCAGCTCTGTTGCACTTTAGTAACTCTTCATTTATTTCCTCACATTGCTTGCTTCAAGACAACAAACTGAGGGCAGGACTGTGGCGTCTACTTTAAAAGAGTATCATATCATTTATTTCGAACACATTCTTCTTCCTTTTTGTAAAGTCCAATTAAAGGCTTGGCATTCTTTAAAAGAATGCACATCATCTATCACCTTTCCTACCAAAGATTTGGACCAAGATCCTCTTATATTGTATAATTATAACTATTTTAGTCAAACCATGAAATGACATTTCCTTGTACAGTACAGTATTGCAAAATCCCACATGATCTGCAAGCTCTTGGCATACAGTATGTATTTTGAATGATTGTCAACTACTAACACGTTGAATTTGAGCTAAATATCTCCAAGTCACTAAGTTATGACCATTTTTTTGTGTAGGCTAAGGTTGACAAGCTGTGGCAGCCATCTTGCACTGGGCTAACTCCAAAAGGTAATTGATTGTAGATGTACAACCAATGATTATTTTCTGAGTGTCATTGAAGTCCATCCAGTGGTTCATGACATATTTTGCTAATAGACAAAAACATTTGTTAAGTCTAAGGTTTTAAGCAAAGATGTTGTGCAATGTGTTGCGCTCAAAGTTTATGTTGCGGACAATGCTCAACCACTACCACACCAAATTTTAGCTCAGTATCTGTGAAACTGGACAGTCAGATATTTTCTAGGGTCAGTAGGTTGTAATGGAGATCTTGAACTGGTTTGACACCAAAGGTTAGTTATAGATGTTCATCCAGTGACTGTCTACAAATATATTTAGTGGTTCACAAGATATTTTGCTAAGTTGATTTCAAATGTTAACGGCAACACTTTAAATGCAGATCAGCTAGCACTCAAAGCACGAGCTGGGTTTCAGTCCCAGTTGCACCCAACACCATTTTAGTTGAAAATCTGTTAAATGGACTAATTTATAAACAGTTTGGTGTTTGCTAGGAACACTTTGCTGTGGCGGCCATCTTGAATCAGGTTGACTCCGTAGATATGATTACTTTCTGAAAGTTTCATCAAAGAGATGATTTGCTAACGGTACAGACTAACGGAAACACATGCACACACACGTGCACTCACATAGGTAAAAGCATTATTGCTCTACCTTCACCTTTGGGTGATAAGTATAAGCATCAGATGATCCGTATGCGTTTGCCCCACGTCCACCGGAGGGCAGTAGGGTATTAAAAGAACAAATACCCGGCTCTAACCTCAAGTAACTCAGGTGGCATTTCCCCAACAACACCCCTTTAGAAGTCAGAAAGCCTCATGTCCTCTGATGGAATGACCCACACCTCCATGAATGACTGGTATTTGGAGTGACATCAGTTCGAGCTGTGACCTTGTCTCTAATGGCCCTGGCTACATTTCTGTAATCACACTGCAAAACACAACCCTTTCTGCTTGTAGACTCGCTGTAGTTTGTCCTTCTTTTACTTCTTCCTCTGCCCAAAACATGGGCGAGGATTAAACGAATAAACAGTGGATTCGAAAGCATATGTTTCCTGGAAAGTTAGTACCCTCCTGTAATTTCTCTGTGCTGGTCAGAGGGTATGTTAGGTCAAACACACAAACACAAAATGGAAGAATGGCAGAGGGCAGAAATGAAAGGCGGTGATTTAGAGAACCGGTGGATAACATGTGCAGGCCACAGAATCCATTCGAAGCGTCCATAAATCAGCTGAGGTTGACCCTCTGACCATGTTGCAACACATGGCCAAGTCCACAAGTTGCTGTTCAATCCTGCAGCAGCTGCAGGGAGAAACGCTTTTTTTCTGTCTCAACGGAAATATCTGATAAGCGCTAATCTTTCACCTTGATGTTTTATGCCACCCAACACCCCATTCTAGCCCCCTCGGGCTCTTTTTAAGTCCTGAATGGCGACCATTGTTTACTTTAGAGCGAGTGCCACTTATTGAAAGAAGTGGAAATGTGGACATGGGAATCTGAAATTGAGAATGCTATAAAATGGAATAAAAGCTGTCCAAAATGTAGGACTTTGATGACGGTGATATGCAGGGGAAAGTATCGAAATATCATCGTGGGAGGATTTATTGTGCTCGTGTGTGGGAAAACTAAAAACTTTGCACTGCCAAGGAAAGAGAAGTTATTGATTTTTGTTTGATCTGATCTGTTTATTGCTGAATCATCATTCCTGCTTTTAACTTTCACGCACAGAGATACACACACTTACAGTACATGATGATTGCGTAACAAATATTTACATTTGCCCGTTTAGTTTAAGACCGCGTTTAGCTGGATCGAACACGAGTCTGGATTTCTGCACCTGTGGAAAATATGACGATGCCAAGTCACAAGACGACTGCAGCAATTAGACTGAGTCAAATATTTGACTTTGTCATTATTTCCACCTGTAGCTCTGAACTCACACATGCGCACACACACACATGCACAAACATTATTCAAGACAGAATATGTTGTGGAGGACAGCTAACAAAGACTCCCAATAGTCTAAAAACAAAACCAATTTGTAAAGCAGCTTTTATTTAGTTCTACTCCACAGAAATAATTCCTTATCAAATGAACCATTTAATATTTTTAAAGTGGAGTTCTGTGGGACTATTATGAATCAATATTATCTTACCTGCTGTAGATAGCTCTTTGACAACCTAATTTTGGAAAAATAGTTTTATTCCAACCTGGCTGATGAGGACTTGTGTGTGCAAGAAACAATCATCTTCAATTAAACAATTTTATGGCAAATAATGTTTGTTTTTTTTTCCAATATAAATACTGTATATATTTTTAACAACCTTCACATCAGCATCAAACTTGCCCTGTATTGTTATTTACATATGTTGCTAGGATTACTGTAATTTCCAGACTATAAGGCATTACTTTTTTCACACGCTTATACAATGCTGCGGCTAATTTATAGATTTTTTTAAAATAAATAAATAAATAAATAAAATTAGACCAATAAAATTACCGAACAGGTCACGGTGGACCAATGAAATTTTGAATTACTAAATCAAACGCGCACACACTAATTTCTTCAGATCAGTTATTTTGCACTTCATGTACACACCGTCATCATGCAAAACACAAAAGAAATGCATTGGATGCAACTTTCAAGTTATAGGCTGGCTGTCGAAGAAGGAGAGAGAGTGCGCTCAATAGTCCGAAAATTTGGGTATTTGCAAGATTTATCAGCATGGGAAGCTCCAAGAAAATTAAATAATGTTATAATAATAATAATGATAATAATAACAATGTAACGAAAAACGTATGTCAGTATAAAGATTTACAGTGGAACATTTGCATGAATGGCTTTGAAATGGTTGAGCTTGGAGATGTTTTAAGATGACGTGAGTTTGTTCAAAGCGCCATTTACAAGATATTAAAGGTTCATAACCTCTCTACAAAAGCTCACTTCAAAGATTTGAAGTATTAGTTCAACAGAGCAAAAATGAATACTACAAATTTTAGTGAACCGAAGCCTCATCGCAAAGAAGAGGGCAAAAATAATTTCAACCATGTCTGACAGATTTCTGCTGAAAGTGGTTCCACTAAGTTGATGAGTCAAGAGGCGTACTTAGGTATATTTTTTTTTAGCTTAGGTCATGTGAAATAGATGTGTCATGTGACACTGTGGTACACTTTCAGCAAGAACGGATCCGATTTGCATTTTGGCTATACAGTACAGTAAAGTACTATAGTTTGCCCATTAACAAATGGATTTTCTCTCATTTTCCTTCTTAGTTCAAAAACAAGCACGTTAGCTTAAATGGTGATTTTAAATCCATCCTGTTAGAGACATTGGGTGTGTACGGTTGTCAGGTTCATGTTGGTCCTGTAATATTTGGGTGATCTGTTCAGTTTGTCTCTTTTTTGCCTGATGACATCTGGTAAATGCTCCAGCCCTTCAACAACCATGAACAGTATAAAGTGGGAATGGAAAACGAATAAATTAATTATTGAATACTGACACTGTGTAATGTGTTCTGTGCAGTTCATCTGAGTCATCTTTACTTCATGTTGAGACCTGATAAAAACCAGATCAAAAGTCACATTTAAGTCCTTTTCATCATGAGAGTTCTGTTTAAAGCATCTGTAAGCACGGCCTGTCAGTTTTTGTCATTCATGCCTGTCTGCAAGGCCCCGAAAGGTCTTTCTGTGGTCATAAAGCAAGGAATCAATGAGCAGTAAACAATGGATACTTGTTCATAGTAAAAACTTTGCATGAAAATTGACATTTATCGACACTGTTGCAACTCTTCACAGCATGTGAACAAAAACTGCAGCGTTACCTCAATCGACCTAACATCACATGTGCATTAACGAAGAAACAGATTCAAACATGGATAAAAAACAAAAACAGATTTCCAAAGTAGAGATTTTAAAATATATAATTTTTGTTGTATGGACTCAAAATTCGGAGACACCGTGGCACAGTAGTCCATTTTGCTCACTGTCACACTAGAAACAACAACAACAATGGAGCCATTTGTACCGTTTTTATGTCTGGCTCATTTTTATCACAGACCTGCTGCTATCAAACTAATTATGTGCTGAAATGAAGAAATAATACACTGCCTGGCCAAAAAATAAATAAATAAAAGATTTAACTAAGCAAATAAGTACGAGCCTTCTATTGGATAATTACTGCATGGGCCATCATCTTTCAGCTGGAAACAAGTTATTTAACCCCAACTGGTGCAATGAGTTGCCTTAAGAAAACCATTAATAAGTGAGGCTAACCAGAATAAAAGGCTTCAGTTTGCTAGAGAGCATAAAGATTGGACTCTGGAGCAATGGAAGAAGGTCATGTGGTCTGATGAGTCCAGATTTACCCTGTTCCAGAGTGATGGGTTCATCAGGGTAAGAAGAGAGGCATGTGAAGTCATGCATCCATCATGCCTAGTGCCTAGTCATCAATGCAAGATCTTGGTGAAAAATTAATGCAACACTGGATGAAATAGATATTGTGCCATTGCAGAAGCTTATCAAAACAATGACACAGCGAATGCATGCTGTAATCAAAGCTAAAGGGGGTCCAACAAAATATTAATGTGACTTCTTTTTTTTTTTTTTTTTGCCCAGGCAGTGTATTTGAATGCTCTGCTCTGAGAGAATCAATGTTTAGCTGAACAGTGAAGGAGAAATTAACATTTTAAAATATTTAGTATAATTACAGAATTAATCACCATGTTAAAATTTGTTAGAATGCTCTTGGACCAAAATGGACACATTTATGTGTTATTAACCTTTTAAAAGTTTATATTACCAGGTCCTTTTCTTTCTGTTTTTATTTCCCCCCACGTTTCCCAGCTGGATCAGATCTAATTTTCCTGCAGGTCCTGCTTTGTTTGTGTGCTCATATGGAAGCCATCTGACTGAGGTTTAGCATTTGTTGCAGCGACAACAAAACAAACAAAAAAAGACTAAATGATTAACACTCCATCCGTAAAGCTGATTAACTCCCAAACAAACAAGTTCTTTATTTTTTATATTTTTTTATATAAATGTTGCTGATTCTGTTTATCTGAAAAGTCTAAATACAAAATGAATTTATCAACAACAACAAAAAAAAAACATTTATAATGTGCAACAAAAACACAGCTTATAAAAGAAAGGAACACAAATAAACAAAATGACTTTCAAGGATCAGAAAATTACTCTGATTAGAAATTTGGCACAATTCAATATTAACATTACAAATGAGATCACATAAAAAATAATTAAATAAGTATAAAATGCAAGTGTTTACATTTAGAACTGTAGTGTTCAGGAAAAATAAATCTAGAACTGTCTAAATTGGCAGTGTCAATAATTTAGAAAACTTTTTGGCATTTATGGAAGAACAAGGAAACAAAGTGTCAAAAAAACAACAATCTTGACTTATTAAACACTAAACGGTTGTAAATCAGAACAAGTGATATGTTTGTGTAAGGAAAGTTCATATAAACCTTTCCAATCTTTTGAAGAATGAAAAAAGGCAATACTGGATGATTACAAGTTACTGTAAAAATAAGCTGTCAGAGTCAAACAGCTGAACGGTGTTGAATTAGAATTAGCATCAGTTTACTTCCTCTTATCTGCCTGGAATGTTGTTTTCAACCAGGGAAACCACGAGAGCCGCAAAGTTTAACACCTAATAACAGCTGTATTGTTGGCAACAGGCCAAAGTAGCAAACATTGTAGGTTTACAGTGCACAGCTGTGCATTCTAAAGGCACGTTGGCGTTTTTTCATGGCCGCAACGGGATGTAAAGTCCTGTGCCACTGTAAATGGTCAAAAATATCTTTGTAGCATATTTGAAAAGAGGCAAAAAGTGCTTCTAACTTATTGTAAGCAGACAATCAGTAATTGAGGATCTGCACGTCAAACAGGTCACACAGGCCTTCATTGTCTTCCAGATTGAAGCTGTAGTCCATACCTGCATGTGGAGAAAATACAGGGGGGTGGAAATCACAGCAGTAATGTGCACAGAACACACTGTAAAAAACGTTTCCAGCTTTGTTAGCTGCGGCGCTAAAGACATTCCAGATGATGTGGCATGACCTCAGAGCACCCCTCCATACTGCGCACTCCAAACTTATTGTTCAGATTTTCCAGTCAGCTCCATGAGGTAAACAGATAACGCAGCACAGAAAATGTGAGTAATGCAAGTTCAGATCCACTTCAGATCCATGTGGAACTGATAATAGCCTCGTCGCTAAAGAAAGAGACTCGGCTATTTCAACACATTCCTGCCAACTCTGTCGTACTTCCAG
>JARVLU010001586.1:25495920-25510805 GCA_031762415.1 Simpsonichthys santanae
ATCGAGTCCCCAACTTTAAAGTGCGAACAATAATGGCTGAACGAGCCCAAACTAAAGTGTTGGCGTAGTCTGGCTAACATGTCCTCAGTTTGAGACGTGCACACAAAGATGAGCACAGATCAAGAGGGAAGATTAAATTTAAAAAAGTGGCTAGTTTCAGAGAAATTAAAACAAGGGTTTATCAGTTATATCTGCATCTTTGTGTAAACAAATGTTTATTTTTATGGCACATATACGCCACATGGTTGAATAAAGGAACAACTCCGAATTTTACATGTGGTCTGTGTAGGTGTAACAATACAGTTTACTTTGACAACCAAAAATATTTGCAGAAATTCTCCTGGGAATAGTTTTTTTTTTAAACACTGAATACCGGTATGTTTGAGGGGGTGAACTCTTCATTACAGCTGAAACATCTCATGTCCTAAATGATGGGAATGAAGCGGTCCCATCACTCCCCATTCCTTAGTCAGTACGCATCAACATTAGTAAAGTTAATTTCCACAAGAATACGCCTAAAAAATAAACTAATGCATAAAAAAGCTAAACTGATTGGATGAGAACAAACTCATCAATTTAATCTGGTGGAGGCTGCAGAGGTTCCTCGCTCAGTGTCCATTCCAACCTTTTACTTCAACTTTCTGACTGAGTTCAGCTCATTAACATAAAATAACCTTGTGTGATTTGACACTTGTGTGTTTAACTAAACTACATGTGTACACAGAACAGAGACATCTGCAGATGAAAACAATATGTTTGAATTTTCCAGGGAAAAAAAAAGTTTTGTTCAGAAACAAGTGATGGTGTAGTAATGCAGGTGTTTTGTTGCTTACCATTAGCAGACATTAGCTCGTCAATAATGTCAACAGCTCCTGCAAGATAAATCAATGATTCAGTTAAAGTGTACAGTCATGAGGAGTACAATGTGTTCATTTGAACCTTTTTCCTGCAACACCAATCAGTCAACATCAGGAGCACTGACACATAGAAACACAGCTCAACTTAGTCAGTTCATCCTGCTTTCATGTCAGCTTGACATTTACAGTCCATATAAACATCAAAGAACACAACATGGCGTCTGAAGGGATCGTTCAACCTAAAGGTTCTCAGATACTGATATCTGATTAGATTCATGGGAAGTGAGTCTAATCAAGACAGAGCCATCCTCACAACCAGAAAGGCCTGAAGATAAAACACCTGAGCAGAATCAAATGTGAAGCTTTGAGCTTCACTGCAGGACACAGCTAAAGATCGAGTTCTGTTCAGTACTGCAGGGTCGATGGTGTGCGCCTCACCATCTCGGTCATCCTTCACGTGGTCCCCGGCTGCGCTGAGCTTCAGCAGGTTGCTGATGTCCAGGACAGATGGGAACTCTGGACTTGTAAGGTCTATGTGATGCTGCTCCAACACTTCTGCAGGCTGAACATGACACACTGCAGGGAGCACAACCGATGGAACAAGAATACTTTAACCAAGCCAAGATTTCTGGAACAAATCTAGTACCAGAAAATGTACCTGAACAATGATATCACTTTCATCTTTGTGATAAATAAAGGTACAAAACGCTCCAAGCTGAACTCGGTGGATGCAAATCAGGTGGTCACAGTGTATAAGCTCTTTACTTCAACACAAGCATCCTCCAATGAGAACTATCTCACAGAATCTACTGTTAGTCATCACTGTGTTGTGTAAGAGTAAAAAAAAATAAAAATCTAAATATTTGGCTTTTTTCTTTTCTGTTGCCAATTCATCATTTTTTCCAGTAAAAACAGCCCAAGTTTCTTTGTGTGACATTGTTGCGTCTCATCTTTGCCATATTTCGCCTACATTAGTTATTGCAACGCTAATTCATCGTTTTTCCTGACGTACCATTGTAAGAATATAGAAGTGGTTTGTGTTGCCATCATGCTGCAAGTCTCCTGCTCAGGAAGATATTTTAAACAGTATCTCATGACGTGGGAACAAAATGCAATAAGTGTTACAAAAACTAGTTGCTGCAGAGACAGTTTCAATGAATACAAGATTGGTTCCATTGTTTGTGGCACTGTGGCTTTTGATTATACCTGCAATTATTATCTTTACTGAAAACAATCCCATGGATTTATTTATGCATGTTTGACGGACAAGAATCTTGTCTAAATGATTGATTTATCCTGGTATGTTTTCAAATTGATCACCAAAGGAGCTGAACAGATCTAAATAAAAGCTTCTGTAGTAAAAGTCAATCAAAGAAGAAGTTTCAGTATTTTTTAACCCTTTTTTAAGCAGAGCAATATTTTTAACGGTGTTAGATTTAAATAGGGCTTGTTTTGGTGTTTTAATACAAAAACCTACAGAAATTTGAGTTTTCCTGGAATAACACTTAATCTAACTGGAACACCAGAAACTCTTGAGTAAAGACACTACCGGTATACAACATACACTACCAGTATACAACATTTGTGACTAAACTGGCAAAATGAGTCGGAATGAGCTCAGTCTGCTGCGCTAAAGGAAAATGTAGATTTTTTTTTTTTCTGTAAAAATTTGTCCATAAAGACCATTTACTGATCCCAGATCACTACAGTTGATGTAAATTTCAACAAACTATGAATCATTTTGACGCTTTTAGATGCAAAAATTTGAGGAAAAAAAAAACTTGATCTTGAAAGTTCCTCATTTTGCCATACACGGGTCACAGTTATGATCAGACACTAAACTGCAGTGATCTTAACAACAGTAGCTGCAGCAGGAGAGCACTCAGATTGGACTAGGTTGTTAGTCAATAGAAATAAATGCCAAAAAGTAAAGACTTTTCATTGCACAGTCATAAAGACAGGTCTAAAACTGTTTTCATAAAGAAATGAAATCCACACAATAGATTTTCTTTATCAATGGTCAGCGTGTCCTTAAAATAAAAATGTGTAAATGACTGCAAACAGTCTTATGTGTTTGTTTATCTACAAAAACAGCTGAAGAGACTAAACAACTTACCTTCATATTTGTTTACCTACAATCTACAATCATCTGTCGTTCATTGACATGACTCAAGCTTCCAGATTGTGTTTTGGGCAATTTCTCTGAGTGCTTTGTTTTGAATGAGTGCATATATTCAGATAAACATTCAATACATCTGTAAAACAACTAAACTATTTCAAACTGCATCATTTGTTCGGGTTGTTTTATAATGTTTGATTTCATACTTTGCAATGAGTAACTATAACCCTCTAAGGTAGACAACAGTTTAAATTTTGTAAAACAGCTTCTCTGTAAAGATCTTTGAGGGTCAGACCCCTCAAGTTTGGTCCATTTATTTTAATTTGAGTAGTTCCATCATGACTGACAGAGATTTTTCACTTTACAGGTACCGGTAGTTTCACCATACATTATGATAAAATACCATTTAAGATGCCAGCAGTTGACTTTTTTTTGTCTTTTCTAGTTCTTGCATGTATCTGATATCTGATTCAGACTGAATTGAAATTGAAAGCAAAAACAGGTAGAGGTTACACTCAATCCTAAAAGTGTCCTGTCCTGACAAACCAGGGATGTGTTATTTATCTCCTTTGGAATCAAAGTTTAGCATTTTTTTTTTTTTTCTTTTTTTTTCTTTTTTTTTTTTTGTGGCTCTTTTAGTTTATATCAACTTTCTTTTTATTGTTCAGTTTTATAAAAGGATAAAGTTTTCCAAATGGTGCCCAAAAAAGTGATCCTCAACGCCCCATATTCACTACTGACACACCTCAGAGCTGCAGTTACATCATGATGATCAAATGATTCAAACTTCTTCCAATACACAGTTTTTTCCTGCCAGTACATCGTGACATCTCCTCCTGCTTCATCTGAACTCTGTAGTCTTATTGCAGTCAATAATTAAGCATTTGATGGTAAAATCAGCCCCTTTAACATATAAATAACTCTTGTTGCTGTGGTAACTACAGTGGGAGGTTAACAATTGCCAGAAGTGCCAGCAGAAATTTTGAGACCAAAACAAATATGTGTAATTATATAAGGGATAATTTATGAGATGTGGAGTTGTATATGGTTCAAATAATTTGTATAATTTCTCTTTATAAGTCTCAACTTAGTATCTATTTCTGCAAAAGTTATACAATTCTGAATGTGAAGCCACACATTAGTTCAATAAACCCCGTTTGTCACTACTTCAGACCGACAATAAAAATTGAACGTAAATATTTTATAGAATGTCCAGAGGACCAGACTTAGCTTTTTTAGATTTTATAGAAGAATATCTAAAACATTTCATCATCCATCAGTAGCTGTTCTTACTTACCCATCTCCAGGTCTTCAGGCGAGCATGATGGCGTCAGAATGTCATCGTGATCCGGCAGCACCATCTGGTGGTCTGAGCAGACAGAGTCCTGGCTGCAGTACAGAGAGGCGGTGTTGGACACAGAGTGCTCAGAGTTCAGGAGGGGGAACCTCTGCAGGCTGGCGGGGGTGCTGGGTGGAGTTGGACAGATGTCGTCAATGGGCGGTACAGAAAAGACCATGGGTACTGTGGAGTCTGAATCTCTGTTGATGAGCAACACTTGGATGGGACCTGAGTGGCTCCGCAGGTTCACCTGGTACCTCTTCTGACCACTCTTGCACTTTGGGACAAAAGCACGTCAGTAAGCTCATGTTAACAAAGCAGACCTAATAGGTTTGTCATACGCAGCAACAGACCATGTAACTTAAAATGTTGCAGTAGTGACAAATTCAGAAATATCACGATTGTGCTACTTTTGCTTTTAACCACATTAAAGGTTCTGAATTTCTAACATTTTAAGATCCATGTTGCAGCTGTACACAAATGAAAAAAATGAACTTTATAAAAAAAATTAAGATACTATCTACCATACATACTTAACCAAAACTATAATTCAACCTGTTGTGCTTTAAATTTCAGCAATTATTCATTCAACCTTTATTTAGGCAGGTTAATCCCATTGAGCCTCAAGGACTCATTTACAAGAGAGACCTGGCTAATATGCAAAGGCTGGTATAAAAAAATTTGTATAACTCAAAAAGATGGATACAGTATACTGTAGACAGAAACACAACACGCAACTTGATCTAAAAATAAAAAAGCTAATATATCTTCAAATAATGCATGAAGAAACAAAACTAAACCAGCAGCAGTTTGATGTGAAAGATGAACATCTGCCATAGCAAGAAATTTTAGCTTCATTACAGCATCAGTGACTGTTCCAAACCAGTTATATAAATAATTCACATTGAAATTTTCATTGAATTTATAAAAATACTGTACTAGACGTTTTAAATGTCTCATTTATTAATTCATAAGCTGCTTTTCTCCCCTGACACAGTTGAATTTTGGACTTGAAAAACATAAAATATTTCTCCAACAACTGCAGAGCAAATTTATTTAAGACAATATTTCTATAAATATTACAACATCATATAACGCTAGCTGGAATTAATTAAATGAACTATGATAAACCATATCATACCTATGATAAACCAATAAACCAGGAACTAAAGAAACTATGATCAACCATATCATACCTATGATAAATCTTAAGACCCAAAAAAGCTGGAACAAAAACAAATTTGGCATCATTAGTGCAGCACAAATCAAAAAAGGTAATACAGTAATTGTATCAGTGAATCAAACTACCATCTCAGGAAGTGGCACCTCCAGCTGGGTTCCAGATGGAGCCATAACAGCTAGAAGGGTGTCTCCGTCAAAAGCCTCGCATATGTCCTCATGTGTCACAAATTTATAGGTAAAAAGGAGTCAAGGAACCACGATTACCTGTAGTGGAAAATGGAGACAAAGTACTGGAAAAACAAAGCTGTAATTATTGTGCCAGTCAGGATTAGCCTGGGTGCTGATTCACAGTCTCACAACAGGGATTATAATCTTCCCTTTACAGTCGTTTTTCTGTTCCATTAGAAAACAATGCTGAAGGGATAAAGCGGGGATTTCTTATCACTGAAGTGAGTAAAATGGGAGAATTAGAATATTCATCAATAGATTTAGACATTTTAAGATAATCTTGCAAGACAACAATGCAGAATAACTTGTTTTACCATGAAGTGTTAAAGCAAACTAAAAAGAAAGAACAATAAATAATGTAAAGTGAAGCATAAGCTGAAGGATATGCACTGGTGCCTGGTTCATGGTTGAGGTGGTTAATGTTCTCCTCCAGCCATTCCCTCTGCTCATCCAGCTCTTTCTCCTGGGCCTCCAGCTCAGAGATTTGGGCTTTTAGATCTCTGGCCTGTTCCAGCACCTCCTGAGTTTGGCTGCTTCTGTTCAGACCTCTGAACATCAAACAGAATAAAGAAAAAAAAAAGGTTTAATGGTATAAAAACATTAATTTCTACACTGAAGATCATTTCCTCATCAACAGACTAAACATTATTGTTGCCTACATGTGCACTGAAGCCAACTGAAACATTTATTTTATACCACTTTACTAAATATAAAAGTTGACAAAACCTCCACTGGATGATGTTCTTGTTTTTCTTCTCAATCAGGCCCACACCTTCCAGCACATTAGTGATGTCATAAATCCTCCTCTTCTGCTTTACTTCCAAGCTGCCTGCAGCCTGTTGATCCACACATTAGTGTTGACAAGATACAGTTACTTGAATTTGTAGGAAACGGTCTCCATCACAAAAATAATAATAAAGATGCCAGGAAATTAAGGATTTACCTGCATAAAAAAGTAAATGAAACTTTTTGGCTGTGAAAATCTTAGTAAGACGGTTGTTTAAAATGTGCAAAAATTAAACATCATTAAGAAATTAAGCCTTGGAAGGATTTTTGAATAAACATGGCTAGAAAGGGCAACAAACTAAGTCTAGATTGTGATCACAGCTATGAGACAGACTTGCAAAGTCAAAGTAAAATTCACAAGATAAGAAACAACGTCAGAGCAGGTGGTTAAGTGTCCTAAATTTCTAAATTTGTAACTAAACTAAGTCAACAATAGCAATGTCCATAGAGGAGCTATCTGGAAAGGAAGAAGTTCAAAATTATTTATGTAATTGTATATACAGTATTTACACTGACTTCTTTCGAGTACAGAATTCAGATGTTTCTTTTTAAAAGAAATCTAAATACTGTAGTAATAGTCTTGAAAACAAGGTGTATTTCATCAGTTGTTTTTTTTTTTGTTTGTTTGTTTGTTGTTGTTTTTTTTTTTGTTTGTTTTTTTTTTCTGGAAAAAGAGACAAGTTTATTTGGGATTCCCAAATCTATGCATGCCCAAATTTGTTTACCGGTACTTTCAACAAAGGTGGGTAACATCTTTTTCCAGAGTGAAAGAATTTGAAGCAGGCTGTACAGGTATATAGAACTATGGGAGGAAATATGTTTTTAAAGACTGATAATCTGGACAATGTTTTTCAGCCTTTTTCTTGTTGTAGCATAATTAGCACGTTTGATTAAAAAATGTTTCCCCAACACTGTTGCTGGGTGGTTAGAGCTGTCGTCCATGTCACTGGACAAGACCCCCCTCATTGCCTCCGATGTGAGTCCCATCGGTGTATGAAAGTGATAAAGCATTGATTGTATAGATCTAGTAGAGTGCTGTATGAATGGGTAAATGAGGGCACAGATTGTAAAGTGCTTTGATTATCTTGATAAGGCAATATATAAGCACAGTCCATTTACCATTTACCTGTACTGTTCAGTAAAATAAGACATGCTTTCTGTAAACTGGCTCTTTTGACAGTACATTTGTTTACTTAAATATGGAGGGGGGAAGCTTTTTGCAGTCTTTAAATCCAGTATAGTGCTGGAAACATGAACTTAAGCAAAAAACAATTTTGCCTTTCTTAATCCAAAGGTTTTCATTGTATTTGTCCAAGATTATTAATTTAAAGTTCCTTAAGTGTCACTTATAAATGCAGGTTTTCATAAACGTATTGTTTTTTTTTTTTTCTTCTTCTTTTTAAGGATATTGGGGGCTGGATAGAGATTATCCAAGGGCCACTTTGGCCCTTGGGCCATATGTTACCCACCTACACAGACTGCGGCCAGTTAATGACTCAAGCTTCTGTCTAGATTTCTTTGTTTACACTGCGCACACCTGCATTTCAGAATTGTCTGGGAAACTACTGGAGTCTTTCAAATTATCCCATTTTACATAGTTCAAGATAATTTCTTAAAGCTTTTATTTGTTTGAGTTTGTGATGAGTACCTTTAAACCACATTTTAACTCCTTCATAGTTATGTTTACCATAATTTAATATCAGCTTAGGTGTTTTAAAGTGACACAAATGATAAGAGAAACTCGACTTTTGTTTATCTTTTCAGTTCGCAGACCGATAAAATTTTAGGCCGCGTCATGGCGGCTTGCCTTGTTCTTTGGTCCACCTGTTACTAAATACATCAAAGCACATAGCCGACAACCATTTGTCTAAATCTGCATCAGAACCGGTTAAGGTTATATTGCCCCCACTAACCCCACAGACAGCCTCTCACCACTTTCAGGTCAAGGACGCCATCATCTGCTTCTTGTAGCAGACTGACGAACTTCATGGTGAGGAGCCCCAAACTTTTTTCATGGCGACTCGGGGTCGAGCGAACAGTTGTCTCCGTCGTCTCAATCTCCATCTTCTCTACAAAAGAAGTGTTCGCTACTTTTTTTTTAACTCAGCTACCTCAACTAAAATTTTTTTTATCATTTCTCCTTGTTAGCAGACGCCTTCAGTTACTTGAACTAGACGACTGCTGCCTGTTGTCGTTTTAAAATTAACGTACGTTAGGGGACAGTTGCCACGGCAACCCCGGTCCCGCCCATCCCCTCCCTTCTCCAGAAAGCCCCGCCTCGATTTAGTTTGACCACGCCCTCGAAGAGATGGACATGATTTGACTAATAAATAAATATACTGTACAATACTCACACACCCATAATAATCAAATAAATTAATAAAACTATTATTTAACTTTAATTATTGACTTTAAATATAAATTTTTAAATAAAAAATAGCAATGCAAGGTCATGTAATCCTGAATAAAAAAATACTCCTTTAATTTTATAGATGTTTTTTAAATATTTATCTTTTACATTGCCACATATATGTAACAAATGTATAAAGATTTATTTGAAACATGTAGCAACACTGACACTGGTTTGTATGATTTATTTGACTGAAATAACTAAATTCTTGTAGACTGAGCTCGGATACGTTTTTCCCTTCAACTAACTTAATGATTGTATCACTAAATAAACCATAAACACTTTGTTATGGCTAGAACTTGCACCCTTAATTTCATATTATTATAAATTAGTACAACAGGATATTTATTCGACAAATCACATTAAAGTGTAACAAAAAATATCTCATTTATACAAAAATATATTACTATTTGAAAAATGTATTTACAAATATTAACTGTCCAGTGTTTTAGCTCCTCATATTTTATGTGTTAAAAGTCTTTTAGCACGCTCGTGAGACGTTTCATTTTCTCCTCCATGATTTTCTTGTTAGTCTCCGTCTCCTTAAGAAGTTGACGCATTTCCTCCTCCACTTCAAACACCTGAGGAAGAACAGATACGTTTAGCTGCAGAAAACACAAAGAACAACAATATAAAAAGGTCAACAGCAGAACTTTCACAGTCATCAAATGGCCAAGGATTTCATTATTTATAAAAATCAAAATCATGGCATAAATCTGCTAAACCCTTATTTTCAATAACTGATGGCTAAAAAAAGATGCTGAAATAAAGCCATCCTCTCACTGAAGTAATCTGTCTTATTTCCAATGAAACATTAACATAACAGTGAAGAAAATAACAAAAGCTTTGACGGAAATTTGTGTGGCCCGCTCTCTCATTCAGCCCGATAACCAATAATTTCTTTCACAGCTCCTCGCCTGTGATCTGTCACTGCCGACAGTTGAACAAAGTCACATTTCTCAAACACAACGACAAACAGCCGCTGTTATTCTCTACAACCTGGAGGGAAAACATTAGGAAGAACACGGACTACAGTTTACCTTCTGATGAGCTCGTTCTATCTGCTTTTGTTTTTCATTAGCCAGCTGAAGGAGCTCTGCTTGATGCGCAGCCTGGACAGACTCCAGTTGTCGACGGAAAGCATCGTCCATACAGCGCAGCTTTTCCACTGCAGCTCTGCAGGAGAAACAACTAATTAAACACATTATATTCTGCAACGCTAACATTACTGCTTAGGCTGCCTAGGATCAAATAAACAAACATATTTTATAGATTAGGCTAAAAATTAACTTAAAACTGAGGTAGAAATGTTTAATCTTGATTTATGATTTAAAATAAGTGAAGATGCTGTTCCAATATTCAAAACTAAAGAGATAGACATGTGACCCAGAAGAATCTTAATTATAACAAACTGCTTGATAAGTTGCAGACCCAGAGTGAAGACATTACTTGTGCGCCTCTGTTGCTTTATTTCTTTCATCCAGCAGCAGGCGCTCCTTGGAATCAAAACCTTCCTTCGTCCGCTTCACTTGGCTCTCGAGCCGAGCGAGGAGCTCTGCCTTCTCCTGCCACTTCTTTTTGGAATCACTAACAGAAGAGACGACAACAAAACAACAGGAGAAATAGCATGATTTCAGAAACGAATCATGTTTAAGAGACATTTCAAGATTCTATACTTTTCAAATGTTCATATTTGTTGATTTTTGAGTAATTTTGACATCATAACAACACATTGTGTTTAATTTACAGCTTTTATTATCTGTATGTTGGTGTGAAATTACTGGAATTTGATTTTTCAGTTCATCTTGTCAGAAAAAAAAACACACCACCCTTTTTACCACAAGATATATACAGTACTGTATACTGTATATATATTTTTTACTTGAACACTAATTTGTTTTGTCATTTACACATTCTTCTCAGTCCAGCATGCAATTTTAAGCAAATCAGTTTTATTGTATTGTGACACTTTATAAACAAGCCTGTATGATGCTTTTTAACTAAACAGCTAAAACTGTTACATTAATTAATTAATTTATTTAAATATGCTGTTGCAAAGTAAGAATGATCAGTGTTTCCTGTTCCTGGAAGTTTGCAACCTTAGTGGCAAATAAATAAATAAATAAATAAATAAATAAATAAATAAATAAATAAATAAATACCAAGACATTGTGATGGCTATGTGAAGTTCTTTACATCTGAAGGATTCTGCATATTTGAGCAACTTTTAGAAAAGTTGCTTTATATTTTTCAGAAAATGCATTAGTTCACAAAATGTGGAAAGACTAATGTTTTTCAATGCTCTGTTTTCTTGTTTCCATGTCTATTCAAACCTTAAAAATACAAAAATCTAACTCCATACTATTCAAGACTACAAGGAACACTGGTAGATGTACTTGTACCTTGTGTCCAAACAACTTAATGAAATAAAACAAATAAATGATCTGACGCATGTGTGACATGTTGTGTTTACTATTTCAGATGAACAAGAGTTAATTGTCTGCAGTTCTGTTTTAAAATAAATCTTGCATTTTACTCAGCAGCCTTGTCAATAAGAGTTTGAATTCATAATTTAGTTTTTTTTTTCTTCCCCAGAATAAAACATATTTTAGTTTGTAGTTGGACTCTTGCCTGTAAACTCTCCTGATCTCCTCGAGCTCTGCTTCCTTGTCTTCCAGCTGCTGTTTCAGCTCCTCCTTAAGCAGACTCAGATGTTCCAGCTGCTCCTTCAGCTCAGCCTGTTGGCCCAGTTCCTCCTCCAGCTGCTGCTGGAGCTTCTTCTGGGCCTGCGCAGCCTCCTCCCTCGACCTACGGATCTGATCGTCACGCTCCTGTAAGAACTGAATGTCAGGAAGATGGAGGGTGAAAACAAACTTAGTGCGTCTAAAAGGAAAAACAGGAAGCTGCAGAAACAGAGAGACTGAACCTGTGGAGCTATTTGGTTTTTAATAAACTAAAGTAGATCAACAAAAAACTAAACAGCTCCTCTGATGAGTATTTCTAAATCTGCTGGGTTCAATCTATGGAGTTTATATAAAAAAGATTCAATAAAAAAGAAGCTTCCTGGAACCTCTTTAAGTTTGCGAATGGTCTCGGTCTGGTCTTCCATGATTTTGGTTTTGATTTTAAGAGTGTCCTGGTCCCTCTCGTTCTGTTTTCTCTGAGCCTCCAGCTCAGCGGTCAGAACCTCAATCCTGGCCTCCAGACGACCACGATCCTGAGCCAATGATGCACCTGAGCAAGAGAAATGTATAAAATCAGAAAACATGTTTTTTCTTTGTCTTAAATAAACCATGCCTTTTGGTTAATATTTTGATGAAGTGAAATTCATACATATTAGAATAATTAATGGCTACAGTTCTGAACCAATTATTCTAGCTTTGCCTCATCTCTTCATGTTTTGCCTCCAAGTAGAACTTTAGCTTCTCCATCTGTTCATTTCCAGTCCTATCCCTCTACCTGAATATTTTCAGAGAAAAATGTAAACAAGCCAGAACTTTTCTGACTGTGTGTCTCCCACTAAAACCACTAGATGGTGAGAGATACTTGCTACAAAGAGAAAAATAAACTACTGGCTCCACATTTAATTTTTCAAAGGACTCACAAGCCACTGCATTATAGAGACGGCACCATAATAAACAATTAAACGTGTCTTCAGAGTCTCTCCTGTGCTGTAAAGCTGACTCAAAGTGAATCACACATGTCCTCCAGACTCTGTCACCTTGCTGAGCGAGCTCTTGGCCCCAGATCTTCCTCTCAGCTCTGAGGCCGTCTATCACCGACTCCTGAGCTGAGAGCTGAGACACGAGCCGAGCCTTGTCTTTCTTCAGCACCTCGAGCTGCAGGCCCAGGCGCCGGCTCCGTTCCACTTCTCCTTCCAAGGAATGCACTCGGTTCTGGCAGAGGAACAGACACAGGCAGAGTTAATGATGAACCTCTCTCTTTCTGTGGCGGCTGGCAGACGGTGAGGCAGCTGGACCATTCAGTATTCATAATGTCAGAAAGTGGTGTCTCTCTCCTGCACACTCCCAGTGACCAGATTTTGGAAAAAGGGAAACATCTATTGCTACTCTGCTTGTGATATTTCAAATCCAATCCCACCTTGAGATCGCTGACGGCGTCTTTCTTGGATCTGATTATCTCAGAGATGCGGCTCTTCTGTTCCTTCACCATGGCTGTGAGCTCCTGCACCAGAGAGGCTGATTTCCTCTCGCTCTGCTGGGACTGAGCGAGGGTCGCCTTGAGCTCCACCAGCTCCGCAGTCATGTGATCACAAACCTCCTTCACCTGCAGACAAAAACGCAAAAGATGTATGAACAAGAAACCCAAGAGTTAAACAACGAGGACAGCTTAGGACAAAGTTATTTATCTCAACTTTTGCTAAAAACAACAAGCTTTTATATATTTATAAAGCCAAACATTTATTTCTTAGTTAAACTTTGTTTAAGGTGAAAAGTTCGGATGACGTCACAAACAAAATATTGCAAGAGGTGGCAATCAATCTCAGAATACATTTTGTGCAGAAACTGAATGAAAGTGAGAACTGATTCAAATCCATTCTTTTCATAAAGCCTCCCTCCTGTGGCAATCAGAGGCTGCTTGTCCGGAGCTCAATGATCATCACGGAGTCTCGGCTTTTACCACAAGACTGAAATCAAATCTGCCACATTTTAAAGACGGAGGTCAGTTCTAGTTCAACCAATTTCCTGTTAAATGAACAAAGTAATTATTTAACAGCTGGCGTTAAGATAGAATCTAGCCTGAGCATCAGGAAAGCATTAAAGTGGCTACAAAAGAAAAAAATAAATCCATTGATTCTAAATGTGAAAATACACTGCTTATGTTGGTGGCTTGTCAGTTGCAGGTTAATAATTTATAAAAATTAGAGAAGTGTGAATGTTTATTGCTGAAGAACTTGCTGAAAAACAGCTGAAATTAGCTAAAAAAAACATTCTGAAATGTAGCTGAAATAGAAGAACAAGCCTAAGTTAGCAGAAGAGAGCAAAGAACAAATAATTGCTGAATTAGGTTTAAATAAGTAGAAATGAGCCCAGAAATTAGCTAAAAATAGCAGAAAAGACAAAAAAGATGGTTAAACTACCAGAAGGAAGTGGAAGGGGCTGAAATGAGTTCCAAAAAATGTGGAATTTGATGAAAAAGCTAAATTTTGCACAAAAACAGCTTATAAGTAGCTAAAAAAGCTGAAACTAGCATAAATAAGCTGAAAGGAGCATTAAGAAGTTAATTTGGCTGAAAGTTGCAGAAATTACCACAAAAACTTGAATTTATGTGAAAACAGCTGAAATTACCTAACAAATGCTAAAAAGTTAGCTGAAAAGGTAGAATAAGCTTAAATTAGCAGAAGAAAGTGGAGAGAGCACAAGTTTGCCATATTAGGCTGAAAGAAGCAGAAAAGAGCACAAAGTGTAAATTATCTAAAAAAAAAAAAAAAAGCTGAAATGAGCAAAAAAAACAGCTGAAATGTAGCTAAAAAGCAGAAAGAAGCTTAAATTACCAAATAGAAGTGGAGAAAGCACACGTTTGCTGAATTACCAGTAGGCTGAAAATAGTTGAAATTAGAGTAAAAATTGTGGACTTATTTGAAAAAGCTAAAATTAGCATAAAAACAGCTAAATAGTTGAAATAGCAAAAAATGCTGAAACTTTCAGAAATGAACTGAAATTAGCAGCAAGAAGTTAAAAGAAGCACAAAAATGTTGTAGTTACCTGAAATAATCTTAAAGCAGCACAAAACAATTGAAAAAAACAGCGGAGATGAGTTGAAAGTAGCTGAAAAAAAGATTATATTTGCACAAGGAAGCTGAAAGAAGCTGAACCAGGACAAAATATGAAACGATCAGTAAAAGGTTGTAAACAGATCTAAAGATTGAATGATGCAAAATGAGTTCATTTCATTTTCTATGAGAAAAAAAAAATGGCAGAAAAGGCTAAATATTTAAAAATG
>JARVLU010001586.1:25514469-25525557 GCA_031762415.1 Simpsonichthys santanae
ATCTATGTTCTATTATGAATAAAATATTGACATTTGCCATCTCCACATCATTGCATTCAGTTTTTATTCACAATTTGGTTAGTGTCCCAACTTTTTTGGAAACCGGTTTGTATGTTATTCTCAAAAGCTTCAAATCTGCTTTGATGAGTCACTTCTCTGTAATCCCTCTCATGAGGAGTGTCGATTTTGACAGGAACAGTGGTATTTGCTGTTAGAAAGTGACAGCTGAGAGCGACTTGTGTAATCCTGCTGACATATGAGCGTTAAGCCCTTAATTACACCATCATGCTGATTTATCTAAACAGAAATGAGATGCAAAGAAAGAGGAAAGCACACAAAAAGTAACAACTATCTGCAGAGTGCAGACACAACAGCCTCATAACAATCGAAAGAAAAAAGTTTGTACCGGATAATCGTTGCCTCTAGACATTTAATATAAGGGTTTTTAATGGATGAGAGTTTATCTTAATGATCTTTAAACTAATTATAGATAATAATGCTAAACAATAGCACAGAATTAGAGGGACAATGGTGGTATGGATACTCTGGCAGGTGGCTCTGCTCTCAGGAGAGCTCATATAAAGATTATGAGGACGGAGAATGATGAGGATCCATTATGCAGCTGACAGCTAAAATCCACAGAGACGTGTTCATTTATGCTTTTGTTCCCAGCATGACATCTGCTTCAGAGCCTCAGCGCTGCAGTGCCGGTTCACGTGGGAGTGTGTGTGTCCATCAGTGCTTCCCGCTCACCTGTCTGTGGTGTGCAGAGCCATGCTCTGAAGGTCTTTTTCCTCGCTGACCTTTGTCTGCAGGCACTTCAGCTCTTCTGTCAGCCTCCGCATGGCTTGTTCTGCCTTCCAGCGTCTTTCTCTTTCCTGATCACGCTCCTCCATGATCGTCTGAGCATCACAAATTCAAAAAAAGAAAAACATTAGGTGGGAATAGCATGTCAGCATTTATAAATGTATAAACTTTCCACAAAACGCTTTCCTGACACATTAACAAACTTCATCTTACTGTATGTTTCCCTGCTATTTATAGATTTTTCTTTATAATTATGAATTTAAGGGTATTTGAGGGGCAGTCTGAGGGTTCAGTGTCCAACACACTCCCACACATAAACAGGCTGTAGATTGAATTACTTGTGTTTGAATGAGTAAATCAGTCAAAACCTCATATCAACAGTCAGTAAAGACAAATTCCACTTTAAGTTTATCAACAGGCTGGATGAAAGTCTCAAATTACCCGTGCTAATAATGTTAACTGGTTACTACTTTTATTGTTGATTGCAGATCTATACATCAGACTGAAATATTAACGTTTAGTGGAAAATAACTTTTTATTATTTAAATTATGTTCATTTAAAAAACTGCAACCAGTCAGCTGCAGGTGAGTTATCCACAGCGTACCCTGTAGGTTTCCCCATCCAGGGTGGACTTGGCCTTCACATCGCCGGAGGTCTTAGCTGCTCTCACAGGTCCCTTGCTTGTTTGTGCTGCTGCCTTGACCCCCCCTGCACCTGCAGCCTTTCTTCTGGGCCCCACGGCAGACTTTGAAGTCCTCAGTTTACGATTCTCCAGATCGCTGGCCAACAAAACAGAACCACACGTATAGAGCAGACTTTAAAATGTATCCTGACTCGAACAGTTCTCTTGTGGATGTTTGGCAACATAAAGGTGAGACTTGCAGGCAAGCAAAGTTTGAACAACTTTAAAATAAATGTGAAGTTTTCTGTGCTTTTGAGAGGACTCTTAGGCTTGCTTGATGAAACTACTGAACTTTTAACTTTTGTAATCAGTGGCTGATGAGAGAAAATGAAAGAACAGATCATGGAATTATAGTCATTAATCACCAGGGAGGTGGTGAAAGGTCAGAGAAGAATAATTATCATCCTCTTCAGATGAAATGTAAAAGATTTAAATAACAAATTATGCACTTTGTGTTTGATTATTATAGATGCAAATTTTGGCCCTATTTCTTTACAAACACACCTGCGTGAATAAACTTTGGTATGTGAATGTGCTGTATGTACAACACTGTACAGTATATTCAGGAACTAGTTGAAAAATGTTAAACATTAACAGAGTCTAATTTGTAGTCCATTTTCAAAATGTTAGATACTAAATTAAAATTATGTAGAATAAATGTAAATAGAATACAAATTTTTTTTTTTTTTGTTTCAAATAAACCAACTTCAGATTTATTGTTTTTCTGTCAACCCACCTGTCAGATCTCGTGCTCTTTGTCTCCTGGGTGGTCGGACTTGATGTTGTGACGTTAAATTGTTTGGAAATCCTTGCGTGTCTCCCGTTTTCCTTCTCGCTGTCACGCTCGCTTTCTGACGTGTGGTCAGTGTCCCTCTTGGCTTTTCGTAGCTTGGCCGCAGAATGGGCAGAGAGGTTTGATTTTAAACCTGCAGGAGCCTTTGGTAAATATTGTAAAGGTGTTAACAGACTGTGAGAGACAAAACAAACACACACACAGAAGATATTTGGCAGAAGAAGTTACAGTACTGTGGAACGGTTAAAGGCAATAAAAAGGAAGACGATGCTGAAAAACCTTCTGTCGTTTCAAAAATAATTTCACAAATGTTTTACTGACCGCTGATGAAAGTTTGAGCAACTTTTAAAAATGTTTAGTTTTTAATTTTCTCGAAGCAGCGATGGGTAATAGAGTCTGGATGTTTTGGCCTTACTGTTTTTATTAATACACACTTATCCAGATCTGGAAAATACTAAACTCAAATTCAATCTTTAAGACTGCGTAGGCACCCTGATCAGAGATGTTGAAATCAGAGTCTCTGGGGCTCAGTCAGCCGCAGGACTTCTGGCTTTTGAAACTGAAGAGAGATCCTTTTTACTGAGACTATTATTTGGCTTCAGGCTAGAGCAAAGCTTGAGACTGATCCAACATTTCCCTGATGTGACTGGAAAGTTAAACAGTACATGTCTAAGCCATTTGCACATTACTGTAATAAGTAAATAGCTAGTATGGAGCCTCGATAAGACATGTCAGCCGACTGCAGTAGAGACAGCATGAGAGGTGTGATACAACCAGTCATTGCATTTCTGTGGTAATGGCTTTCTGCAGGTTAATAATGCACCTTCTGGATGAGCTGGGACACCTGGTGCTCCAGTTTTCTGATGCGGTCTTCATTAACGGGATCTGGTGGATCCGCTGCAGTGGGAAGAATTGGCAGGGAACGCTGACTGACTGGATCTGTGACGGCTCCTGAAGCAACCTGCTGGCGAAACTGGGTGAGCACCTTGTCAATACGAGGTGTAGTAACTGCGCCTTTGACCTGCAATAAAAAATAAATAAAAAATATTTGAAGAAACACACATCTAAAGCACTTTATTGAACTTTGAGCAGTGAAGCTGCAGCAAACGTTCAAACTCAAATGATGTACCAGGAAGTGAATTTTCAAATTTGTTTGTAAAGAATTTAGATTATGTGTTTCCGTTTTGGCAAATATAATCTTATTGGTCAATTAAATAACAATTAAAGATTAAAATGTTATAGTCAATAGTCACCTTAGGATCAGATAATATCTAAATTTACCACTTCGTTGTGACTTGTATCAGAGGAAATCAAAAAGTCCACGTAGTCTTCCAGGCCTGGAATGTCACAGAGGCTGCTGAAACCTGGAGATGATGGCTGTCGAAGTCGGTCCAAACCATCCAGAGCAGAAATTTGTGGCAGCGTTTCCATAACAATTTCCCAGTAACCTTCAGTGAAACAGAAACCCATGTGCATTTATAAAAACTTGACAAAACTGGTGCCGCATGGCTTTCCAAGGCATTATCCTCAGTCCAATTGTCATTTATCATCAGAAGCTGTGGTTTGTGGGATCAAATCAAGTTCTCGTCAAACAAAAATCCTGTTTTTCATGCACTACAGATGCAGCTTATATAACTAGACCTGAGTGCAGCTTAGACGCGTACATCTGCACACAGACAGCAAGGGCTGGAAGAGGGAGTAAAACACAACTTGTCTTTATAGGGATGAACAAAGATGCTTTGTACTGTTTGTGATTCTCCTGACATTTTGTGTTAAATCTCTCAATATCAAAGAAACCAAACAAACAGAATCGTTAGTGTTAAACGTTTCTCTGCAAGTAAAAGCAGAACAGCCAAGAATGACAACGCAGTTCTTCTTTGCCCATCTCTGCTATTATAAAACTATCTCAGTCCAGTTTCCTTGTTCAAATTGAATATTCATTATTGTTTGGAAGATTTTATCAGCTTTAATTTGATAAATATATTTAATCTTTCTGTATCATTTAAAAAATATATATTTGCGAAATGATGCACACCAAAGGTAACACTTTTACTCCTACCAGGTAAACCACAGACAGGGTTGTCTCCACCATCCTGACTTAAAGTGACATCTCGTAAACCTTGTAATCCCAGCAGGCACTGCAAGAGATGATCGACGCTGTCAAGGCGGTTGCCATGGAGACTGAGGTGCTTCAGCTTGTACTCGGTGCCATGGAGATACAGCAAACCTAGCAACAAGTTGAAAAATCGAATTTATCTAAGTATCGGTGATGTGTTAAAACTTTTCATTTGGTGCAGGAAAAAAGAAAACGCAGAAAAGTGCTCAGACTCACCCGTGAGGTTATTTATCTGATTGTAGGACAAGTTTAATCTTGTTAGGTTCACCAGGCCGTTCAGCCCTGATATACAGAGAGAGGACATTTATAAGTGGGTCACAGAGAAGTGACAGTAAACACAAGCTACACCAAGGAAGAAAGAAATATTACTTGGATAACTCAGGAAAACAGAGACAAAAACTTACCTTCAACCTTTGTGATCAAGTTGGATGATAAATTCAAAGTCCTGAGAGATGTGAGAGAACTCAGACCTTCAATCTTGGAGATGCGATTGGAAGAAAGGTCTAAGTGGTGCAGATGCCAAGCTGAGGAAAGACCCTCGATCCTTGTGATGAGATTGCAGCGCAGATTAAGTGACGTAACAGCAGGTCTCAAGGGAAGATCTACCAAACTAAACAGAAGGCAGCAATTTAAAATGCAGTCAGAGTCACGGTGACTTTACTGCTGATTAACTTTTCCACAAATGAATAGGTAATTTTTCCACTTTAAAATGTGCAATGATGAAGAAAGTAAAGTATATGTGATTTAAGGTCTGCTCGTTTTCTTTTTGTTAACAAAAAACAATTAAAGAAAATCACATTGTTTATTTTTCTTTAATCCCAGATTTAAATACAAAACAAAAAGTAATAAGTGCAAAATTACAATTAGATAAATTGAGACTCCAGTATTTGGTCACAAAACTGATCCTTGTTGCATTTATTTATGTCAGAATTGTTATGAGGGGAAAAATGTGATATGTGTAAATACAAATACAGTACTGTATTCTTTAAGGCATTTGTGGTTATGTTCTTATTTGATTAACCTTGTTTAAATGTTTACATATATGTACAGTAAAGTTCTGTGGCTCTGAATCCAACAACAAACTGCCTTTTGCAAAGAATATTAAGCAAAAGCATTAATCATCCACATTAAAATACTAATAAAACGTAAATTAATGCATTAATTGTAATTCAGTATCATTTATACTTTAGCTTTTAATGATTTTTGTCAGATTTCTGCTAGTAAATCTATTTAGTAACCTTGGATTTCACTATAATTGATATATGTTTTTAAGGTTTTAGACACCTTATAAATGTAAGTTTTATGTCAAAAGCAAAGTACAGTAAAAGTTTTTACCTCGTTATTTTTTTATCAATAAGGCTGAGCTCCTTGTTGTTGTCTCCCATACCGACGATACTCAACTATTTTTACTGTCAATTATTAAAAACTAGTTTTTAAAAAACTAATTACTATTGTCATAGCAGACAAAATATGTAGAAAACTTTGCTTAATGTTAAAAAGAATCATCTCAAAGTCTTATCAAGTTAGCTAAACGAAGCTACCGTCTCCCGAGTTAATAGGAAGTAAAAACTTTTATTATCTGTCTACATAGGTCGGATAAAACTCATAAAAACGGTCAAAAAGTTGCTAATGTTTCGTTTAAAATACGTAAATAAGAAACAACTTAAAGGGGTTTCGAACAGCATGCATTTGTTCAGCTGCGCAAAGTTAAACTGGCCGCTTCTGAGATTTCCCTTCCTGTTTACATTTGGTCGCTGACGGTTAACTTCCGGTTGAAGCTCACTAGCTCCGCCCACTGATGATCCAGCCTGCAAATAAATAAATAAGAAAGCTATTTTCAGCATCTATCTACAGCTAGTTTACACAAAAGATTTTTTATTTTTTTATTTTACTCTCATAATATACTGACTGCACGTGTTACATCAGCTGATACGTAACGTTTCTTAAAAAGATTTTTTTAAAACATAATTCCATGTCTTATTTTATTTAATCACTTGTGTTTCATAATATTAAGCCCCAGCTTTATTCCAGAATTACTTATTTATGTGTTTAAGAAGTGGGAAAAATCACTGTAGCATTTACAACCTAAAAAATACAGCATGTTGAACACAAAGCGTGACTTTTCAATGCAGCATACTTTTACTCAAAACTGGCATCCGTCTTTTTAATTTATTTTGTGTTTTAGCCCAGTTTGAGCCGAGGCAAACCTAATCAGTGATATAATGAGAAAATTTGTAAAGAAGGGAAGAAGAAAGAAATCTGGAGCAAGTGCGTTTTTTAATCAGTACTACTTATCTTTCTCATCTGTAAATCCACAGATGTTTTTATTTTTTGTCTTTTAATAAACAAAACAAACAAACTAATGGAAATATAAGCTCTTTAATTTGGCATTAGCAATGCTTATTTTAAAAATAATCACAAAGATGCAGGGATGATAACTCCTTATGTGATTGAAATTAATTATGAATGTGTGAGAAGTGCAATAAATTGCTTTGATAAATGAATATTTATCATCTGTAAGGCAGATTATGAAGATGAATACACAAGACAGAGTTTGAAATTCATCACAGAGCAATAAAAACAAGCACCTGTTCACTATTTTACAACTGTAACTCAAAACTTTTAATTCAGTTTTTACCTCTGAAACAATTCTTTGCATCTTTTGCTGGAGCTTTGGTTAATCACAGCTGAATTAGGAAGACCCTGACCCTCATTAAGCTCATAACATCTCCAGCAGCTCCACACGCTGGTGATTGATTCAGTTCATCTCATCAGATCATCGGCCACATTACAGCAGCTGCGTGACGGATTACTGTACTCACCGGCTGCTGGCCAGCTATGACAGAACCAATTATACCTGCAAACTGGCCAGCGACCCTCCTTAACCTGTGCAAATGATGATCTGGTGCTAACGAAGTGACTGAATTAGAAAAGCCATCTGTTGCTGCCAGGTGTCATTTTCAAGGGCACAAAAAGTTTGAGAACAGAAACGATAGATACTCTCAGAGCCAGCAGGTTTCTAAGAGGGAAAGTTGCACATTTATTATTTATATTTTGTTGTTTTTCACATTTGTTTTCTGGGTGAACTCAACAACTTGTTTATGTTTGACCCCCAGGTCTAAATGAGCCTCAAGTTCTCAACCTCAGGGGTCATTTTGACAAAAGGACAGAAGGGTGAAATCACATCTGACACAAGTTTAGGGTTGATGGCAAGAGTGAAGCTCCGGGCCCTTTGACGTTTAAGTTTTCTTGTTAACATTTTGATTTTAGGGTTTATCTGAACACAAAAGGGCATGTCGTGGGAAAAAAAGGATTCCCAAAATAACCAGGTGTAAGCTGCATCAGATTTATTTAAAGCTTAGGATATCAATGCATTTACAAGTTCACACTTATCAGTGCTTCCACCTGTCTGAGGCTCTGACTTGTTCTGACTTCCTCAGCAGAATATAATCAGTTTTGTAGAAATATCCAGCCGCCAGGCCCCCAGCCCCTCCCCACCCTGTCCGGCTGTTATCAGAAACTCAACTGAAGTCAGAAACAGGGAGAATCTGGGAGCGAGCGGCTCTCAACAACTCTCTGAAGTTATATCACTGGGATCATATCAATCACCTTGAGGATAATAAAAACTATCTCTTGCAGTCTCTTTACTGATCGGTCACATGCAGACTGATTATGTGAAAATCATGTAACGTTTTAATATACAGTACAGTAATTCATAAATAACAGTAAAAGAGCAGTGAAAAGTATGGAGCATGGTGAGTGCAGATACACATTCTCTTGACATTTTAAGCTGATTGGACATTCCTAAAATTTGGACATTAGAGGCTCATTTTACACCTGAAGGACTGTAGTAATGTGCTCAGATACATTTCTGAGTAAAATTCATACAAATCAAATCGTAGCTCATGGCATGCGTTGTAGTGTGCAATCAGAATTGTACTGTTGAAGCTGTTTTCTGTATATTTTGAAAATGTCCACATATCCATCTACCTGCTGCTTCTTTAAAGACTGAACCATTTCCGCCTGAGGAAACAACACCCATCATTACAAAATGTATATAAATAAAAAAAAAAACAGAACTAGTCAAGAGCTTTCTAAAAACTACAGGTATTATTAAAAATTACACTGTCTTAACTACTGTATTTCTATGAAAGTATTCTTTTTGTACACCAAAATGCCAAACATAAATTGCTTAAAACACAAAATTATCAATGTACTGTATTGCCTCATCTTTCAGTCTCGTACTCTGCAGCTGTTTGTCCTCGTCTCTGCTCAAACACTTTTCTGTCTCTAGCTTCAATATGTCGGCATAAAGCTAATAACAGAAGACATTAGACGAACCTTGTCCCCGTCCACCAACAGTCATAAAGCTCGAGTTTTGACAGGATGGGCTTATCACATACGAAACTACATTTTCTGCTCCAGTCCCAGGGCAGAACTGTTCAGGCAGTGGCTGTTTATATCAGACATAAGTCTTCTTTTATTATAAAACATCATGTGTTATATTAGAATACATTGATTTGTTGGTCAGATTCTCCAGCTTCGTGTCTGCCTCCAGTCAATAAATGCAAAGTTTTCACAGACAACTCAGAAAAAGTTTCACACTATATCTTGATCCAGTTCCCAATCCAGAGAACCTTAACCCTCCTGCTGCCCTTGGATCAAAATGATCCATGAGGTCTTAATCTGAACTCTGAGGCCTCATGGATCATTTTGTGTACACCATCCTTTGGCACTTTTTGTGTTTCGCTACCTCACAACTTGGAAATAAATTTGATTATTTGCAGGTTTGCATCACTTTATTTACAGAACCTGTCCTCAACTTGAAACTTTCGATTTTCATTTTATTGTGAAGCAAACAACAAATAGGACAACATTAAAAGAAAACTTCACTGTGCATTTCAATACACCCCCGCCCACCGAGTTTCCATGTCCCTGCTGCTGAAAAACATTCCCACGGCATGATTCTGCCTCCACCGCATGTCACTGTGGGGATGGTGTTCTTGGAGTGATACATTATTTTGCACCAGGCAAAGCGTTTTCCTTGGTGGTGGAAAAGATCCATTTTGATCTCCAACCAGAGCACCTCCTTACATTTGGGGAGTCTCACACCCACTTTTTGGCAAACTCAAAATGAGTCTTCCTATTTTTGTCTGTAAAGGATTTTCAGGCCACTCTTCCATAAAGTCCAGCTCCATGAAGTGTAAGACTTATTGTGCTTGTATGGACAGATACTCCAAACTCTGCATGGGAACTCTGCAGCTCCTTCAGAGTTACCTTTGGTTTCTTTGCTGCCTCTCTGATTAGTGCTCTCCTTGTCTGATCTGAGTTTTTTTTTTTTTTTTTTTTTTTTTTTTTGTGGAGCCTTTTATAGGCAGGTCTGTTTTGTTACCATTCTTTCCATCTGATGATAATGGATTTAATGGTGCTCTGAGGATCATCAGAGATTTGGAAATGTTGTTATAACCCAACCCTGACTTGTACTTCTCAACAACTTTGTCCATGACTTGTCCATCCTTGGTCTTCATGGTGGTATTTTGTTGGTGGTGCCTCTTGTTTATTGGTGTTGCCGCCTCTGGGGCCTTTCAGAAATGGTGTGCATGTACTGACAGATCACACTTTGACTGCATTTCATTTCAATAAACATGCAACATCTGAAGGTAACTGGCTGCTCTAGAACCTTTTAGGGGCTTCATTACAAAGGGGGTGAATATGCACATGCCAGTTTTCAGTACAGTATTTTATTTCAGAACATTTTTAAATGTTTTTTCTCATATTACTTCACCGACTTAAGACTATTTTGTGCAGACACATATTATACAATTCAGATTAAAAACATGAAAATACATGTTTTATTATAACAAAATATGTAAAAAGCCAAGGGGGCGAATACTTTCACAAGGTGGTGTAAAGTATCATCAGACACCATTATGAGATCTGTGAGGTGCTCATAGATTGTAATGAGGATGACTCTCAGCTAATACCACACCAAGTCTTTATTTGATATCTGCTAAACTGGCTGAGCTATGTTTGTTTTGGCTATTGTTGATAAGTTGGTTGACTCCAGAGTTCATTGGCTGTAGATGTACATATAGTGATTACTTCCTGAGTTTCATTAAAATCTGTCTAGTGTTTCATGAAATATTTTGCTAACAGAAACTTTCAAAGGGTGGCACTATGAGCTAAAATAATTTGTAATTAAATAAGTTCTTAATTTAAAAAACACAAAAAATGCATAAAATAATCACTCAACCTTTCAAGGTAAGAAAAATAAATGATTTTTGTCAAGTGGTGATCATGGGCTGACCCTGATCATCTGATGAGTACTTTAAGCTTCAACACCATCCATCCATCTGTACATCCATCTTTCCTGTAATCCATCATCCATTCATCAATCCATCTGTCCATCCATCCATCTATCTGTCCATCCGTCTATCCATTCATGCATTTATCAGTCTGTCCTTCCATCCATCCATCTGTCTATCCACCCATTCTTCATCCATCCATCATCTATCTGTCTATCCACCCGTTCTTCATCCATCCATCCATCTGTCCATCCATCCCTCTATTATCTTTACCTACTTCTTCCTTCTTGGGTTGCGGGGGTCACTGGTGCCCATATCCAGCAATCACTGTGTGAGAGGCGGGGGACACCCTGGACAGGTCTCCAGTCCATCACAGGGACACAT
>JARVLU010001586.1:25554871-25566751 GCA_031762415.1 Simpsonichthys santanae
ATGACTACGTCACAGACATCTACGCTGAAATAGTCGGATTTTCCGTGCAAAAACACAGCGCCAAATTTAAAATGACTGAATGAAATTTTCATATATTTATCATTTTGTTTGCAAAAATGAATATAGTTGATTGATACAAGATATATATGTTGTGCCATTTTATGCAAAGTTCAAACGTCAAGTCAGTGGACCTTTAAGTAGCTGATTAGACTGTGGCACCAGGTCTCTTCAATATTGAACCTTTTCACAATACATTATTCTAATTTATTGAGATGCTGAATTTGGGGTTTTCATATTTGTCAATTATAATCATCAACATTAAAATAAATAAACATTTGAAATATTTCAGTCTGTGTGTAATGAATGAATATAATATACAAATGTCGCTGTTTGATGGAATTACTGAAATAAATCAACTTTTTCATGATATTCTAATTTTATGACCAGCACCTGTATACTAGAGAGCAAATTAACTTGACTTGATTTACATGGAAATATGAAACTGTATAAAAACAATCTGAAAAATAAATAAATAATAAAAAAAAATGAAGTGGTAACTGAAAAAATAAGAAAAAAATTTGAAATAAGAGTACCAGTAAATCTGAAAAACTGAAAATGTATTACAATTAAAGATATTTAAAAGTGTCTATGTGTTTATATTTATAATAACATTTATTATTTGTCTGCTTTCTCCATATCATGTCATTTACTTTGTTATTTTCTTTTAGTATTCCTCCGTTATTTTTGTTTTTGCCATTTCTTCTTAACTTTTAAATAATTCTTTCACAAATATTGTTTTCTGCTCCTTTTGTCCATCCATATTCCCAAAGCCTCAGATTAACAGAAAATGCAATAGGCATTTTAACCACAGAGAGGCACTCAAACACTACCAGAACCCAGTCGCATTCAATATCTGTGACAGATATGATCACAACACCTGATGATAAAAAACAAGAGTCGATGCATCGATACGTCTCTGTCCCGGTTACATGAAACCTTCCCAGTGCTCTTCATCACCAGCAGGCATCTTCATCACGAGTTAAGTATGTGCTGCATGATGACAGCCACCATCAGTGCAACCGGACGTAACTTTTAGATGTGCTTGAACTGCTTACAGTCATCTCGTGAGTAAACCTGGTCATGTCTGATTAAATTAAGGCAGAGCAGTCGACTGAGCTCCTTCTGGGTATTGAACCCACTCGAGCGTGTGGAGTTGCGGTACCTTCGGCGCGCCGGCGCAGGTCGGATCCTGACCTTCCTGTCACACGTCATACCGTCACGCAACCCGCCTGTCATTGTCACTTCTTGTTGAGTGTAATTTAAAAGTCCTGAAGAAAATATGAAGAAATCTTATGTGGGGTAGGTTGCACACACTGCTGGAGCCTAATCAAATATCAAGTTCATGTTTAAAAGATAAGGTGTTGAGGGCACAATTTCACCGAGGCAGCAGAATAAAGGCAGGGGAGATGATTTCCAGAGCAGAGGGACACATTACTGTAGGCACGTGCACTCTGGCACTTATGCTGCATTGTTAATATAGTGGATTTATTGCGTGTGAGTGTGTGTTCATAAATGTTGTGTGTTTACAAGGATGCAGTGGAACTGCAGTACGCCGCTCTAAGCCGAGGATGATTTCTCGTTGTAGGACACACCTCACGTCAAATCTTCTGACCGGACGCGTTAACTTCACTTCTGCGTGAGGAAAAGCAGCCGTGTGAACGATGCCGTTTCTGTGGAAACGCTTGATTTGTCAGCACGCATAACAATGAGGAGAGCTTCTTTAAGTGGATGCAAATTGAACGCGTGAATTTTTTGCTGACGTCGGTGTGACTATTTATGGGATGCACAGAAACGCAGCTTCTTGTGCGTTCATATCTGTGAATCATTATTCTTAGTGCTAATTAAGTTGTGCCAAAAAAAAAGGAGTTTCTATTTGCGGTCCTGTTAACGTCTTTTACTAAACTCAGTTGAAACATTTGGGTAAAAATAAAGCAAAGTATTGTTTATGCCTCACACATTAAACACAGGGCTGAAGCTATAGTTAGCTTAGCTTTGCACAAAGTTTCTCAAAGTTTATGCTAAGCTAGGCCAGAAACCGTTAACATGGTTTATTTAAAAAAGAATAAAAGAAAAAAGAAAAGAAAACATCTTTTGGGAAACAGCTTCATTCATCCAAGGCTGCATTTACACTAAAAGCAACAACGACACAAATCCAATTTTTTTCTGCCCAAATGTGACATATCAGATTTTTTAAAATGAAAGTCTGAATGTAACAAATCCTTTTTTTTTTATTTGATCTAGGTTACTTTAATATGTTTTACTAACACAAATAGATATCTGATGCTTTTCAAACAGAGCAGTCTGACTGGCCTTGCATTTTATCAGACTTTTACACCATTAAAGCGGAGGTGTGCAGACCAACTTATTGATAATACAGTATTGATACAATCATCATGCAGTTTAAAACTTGTAACTCCACCATATCTTCAGCTACAACAATGAAATACAGTTACTTTTAAAACTTTTTAGATATTTTATGTCTTGAATGAAAATCTACATCAGCCTATGATGGTATACCATCATGTTGGATCGTATCGATACTAGCACGACGGGATCTACACTTGAGTTTGTTTCTCGCATGAGGATGTTCCTCGTTTCATAAGTGCACTTCTGCACCTGAGTAGGCAGGAAGTGGCAAGAGCAAATGTAAACATTGGACGAAACAGTCATGTCAGATAATATTTGAATCGTCTCTGATTGCACAACAACTTCAGAATCGATAAACACGCCAACATGTGTAGCATCATATTTACATCCTTAAACACAGCATGCTACATGTGATGTCACGTCTTCTTCTCCACACGAGGGTCACTTCATATACAGTAATTGAACTATAATGAGAACAAACACAAACAAATCAAATCTGAGCAAAAAATGGGACCTAAGCTTAAGACCTGCAGTATTAACATATTGTTATTGGTCATGCAAAAAAAATGATTTTCTATTTGAAGTCCTGTTGATGCTTCATTTTTGATGCAGTAACTGTTTGTAACCATCATAAAAATTTGTGTAAAATGAAGCAAAGGTGGCAAGTGTGTTGTTGATAACAGCAAGATTAGCTCTTTTAGGAAATATAGATTAAGTATGAATTTGTGCTAATGTATTTAGTGCCTACACTTTGAGCACTGGGTTAAAGCTAACAGTCAGATAGCTTAGCTTGCATAAAGTTTCTCAGGTGTTGTTAATGCTAAGCTAGGCTAACACGACTGGTTTATTTAGAAAATTTGCTGCTTCTGAAACTCCCACACAAAAGCCATTTAAGAAATACAGATTAAAGCAGTGAATTTGTGACATGTTATGGGACATAAAGAAACAGGATTTGTTTTGTTTCTTTGTGACATTGCTTCTCTCTCTGTCCTAAGATTTATTTGCATTTTAGCTGATTTGACAGGTTATTTGAAAAAATCAGTTCTTGGAAACATTTTCTGAATACTGCTTTGGTTATCGCTTGGATTACCAACAAAATTATAACAAAACAATAATTTTTGGCACTTGCTTTGTTAATTGTACATGTAGCTTGACTTTAGCCATTAACTGTGGCTGAAACATTTACATACACTGGACAAAATACTTTAAATGCATAAATAAAAAGAGCTAAATGAGCTGGCCAACACCTACCCCATCTTTGCATTTAAATACATAACAGTCTTTTAGCTTAGTTGAGTTAAAAACAGCAGTCAGGCTCTGGTTCATGTGCAAATCTGCAGACTCTGAAGTTCATTAATTAACACATTGTACATAGTTCAGCTATTTTCATACACATAGGTGTTAACACATGCAGCTTCATTTATCTTTTATCTTTGCTGTGAGGCAGAAAGACTTCCTGGAGAAACAGCTGTTTGGCTGCATGTAACCCGCAGCTGACATTTATAAAGAAATAGAAAGGCAGACACAACATTTCCATTAGTGGGTTTGAGAGCAGCAACAGCAGACATTTTTTAACTACCTCTTTCTGAACACGCTGGCTGCTCTCATTATTTATGCTAAGTGAATCACTTCCTGGCTTCAGCTCCAGACTGTTGAAAAAAATATTTTAAAATATTAAACCTTTTCATGGAATGTTTTATTTTGTACATTATAATACTGCACTCGTCTAAATAAATGCTTTGGTTATGTTGCCGCATCAAAGTTTGCCAATCACAACGGGTGCAAAACACGCTCTGCAACAAAATTTATGGTTTTATATGTCAATAAAGATCAAGGAAATGTGGTATCTGCCTGAGAAACTGCCACACTGTTTGATAGAAAAGACTATGTAAGGATAAGGAGAGAGTGTAAGAACCAGAAACATTGATTTACTGTATTTCATGTTTGTAAGCAGAAAGAAGATCAACTGTTCAGATAATTAAATGCAGAACTGTGAACACTGATTAAATTTTAAATTTAAGGTCTAAAATCTGTCACAAGGATAATTTATCTCGTTTGGTCAAGTTTGAATTGACGTTCTGTTAAAAGGTTATCAATAGCACCTCATCAGCCGTGACAAAACATGGAGTTTGAAGAAAATGGTAAATCTTTAACCAGGCTAGGCTAACAGCTAGGCTAATGGCTAGCTAAAAAAAGTACAAGTTTTAGTTGTTCAGCTTTATAAAACAACAGTTTTCAAAACACAACATACCAATATGAAAAAATGCTACATTGGTTAATAATAAACCTCTAAAAAACTAAAAACTGTCACTTGTTTGACTAGCTATAGCCTGGTCTAACTGAAGACTTGTGCTCCTAAAGTCTCACCTCATTTTCCAGTCATGAAATTCTCCAGGTAAACTATCACACTTCCTACTGCAAGAAATTATTTATGCTCTTTAAACACAACTCCTCTTTGCACTTCTACCACCGCCGTGTGTAATTCCATGGACAAAAATGCATGAAACTGGGCAAATTCAAGGTGGAATCAGAGCTGTGACCCCGCAGAGCTCTCATCCATATTTAACGATGGAGCTGGGATCAGAGAGGATTTTCATTTTCCATGAAGAGGCTCTGAACAAATCAATAAGCAATAAGAGAAAGATTTATTGGGATCTATCAAACTTATAACAAACTTCTAAATCACCATGTGGACCATAAATCGCTCTATGTTTACCTCCATGTTGCCTCTCTAGCTTTTCATCTCCTGAGATTCACGAGGTACCAATGAAGCTCCAATGATTAAATCGCTTCTGGTGATTACCGTTCCAAGTTAAAGATGGCAGCTAGACATGTCACAGAGTGAAATGACGGAGCTGGACGGAGCTTGATGTCTTAAAAAGTGTTAAAAAAAATAAAGTTACGCATTTGAAAGACTTTCACGCTAAAGAAGGAGCAAATATCAAAGTTGAAGGTCTGGCTGCATCTGGATAAAATCTCATTTTATTCTGATTAATGAAAATATCTTGTTATTGGTACTTACCTCAGTTTTATGATGCTTGGCTTGATTTGATCTAATCTTGTGGTTTCTGGTTTTATATCATATTAAACTTTTATTTTTGCAATCAGGTTTGGTAAAAACTATTAATACATTTCCAAATAAGATATACATTCATTCAACCTTTATTTATACAGGTTAGTCTCAATGAGCCTCAATGACTCATTTACAAGAAAGGCCTGGTTTTAAGAAAGAATGATGACAACAGTAAACAATGACAACAGAAGACAATCATAAAAGAAATGATATAAATTGGGAAAAATAAATGAAAGAAAATTATTTTAAAAAAAAGAAACAAAAACAGCTACAATGTAATGCTATGTAAAATACTAAAAACAGGAACATGTCTGCATTGTTTTTTGTCATGTTTTACATGTTTCTTTATTTTACAATAATATGATGTAAATTCATTATAACAGCTAAACAGTTTAAAACTAGATGAAAATTAATATACTAAAACTAATATCTGAAAAGATTTAAAGAATAGATGTAATAACAACAGTGGGAAATCAAATTATGGTCGGAAAAGATAATAGACACACAGAGTATAATGAGTGTACAAAGACCAACATTAGAAAATCCACAGATTTTTAGTCTCTATGTGTAAATGAGTCCTCGAGGCTCAATGGGATTAACCTGCCTAAATAAAGGTTGAATGAAATGTGGAGTGTGTTGGTTTGTACGAGTCTTTAAAGGCCTTTACTAGATCTACATCCAGGGGTCTGTTGGCAAATAATCTAACTACTGTACTGAAATAAATGTTGAGTTTATTTTTTGCTTGTTTGAGGGATTCAGTGGCGGTGGTGGCCGGTCCATAGGGGCAAATAAAAAATTTATTCACCCCACAAAGTAGTTCCTTCTAATAAATAATGTAAATGACTTGTTTACTGAGCTTGCTGTGTATTGTTTTGTTTTGTGTATTTTTCCAAATGAATTTTAAATTTATTATTAGTGCAAAGTAATTTATTCTCAGTTTTTTACTTATTTACTGTTAACCCTTAACCCTTACTGTTACTGAGAGGAAGCAGGTGTTGGTGCCTCACATTTCCCACCCACATTTTGATTATGATGGTCCGGGGGGTCAAACCAGTGACCTTACAATCACAGGCTCACCTTCTCTAACCTTTTCACCACCACTCCCCCGCAATGGTCTTATTTGGTGTCAAATGTTTTTTGCCTGATGGACACATTCGGCTGGTTTTAGCACATTAATACACCACTAATACTTGATTTATCATGAGCTTAGAGGTGCAGTGAATCCTGCTGAGTCCAACAGTGGAGATATTCTGTTAAAATCCATTTGGAGCAGACAGAGGGGACCACTGAACTTTGTTTTCCTCCTCCCATTCAACTGTTAATCTGGATTATTATTTCAGAATGGTTACTGCAAATCAAATTAGAAACCCAATTCAGAAAGCTGTGCACTGGTCTGCTTTATTTTATACAGCTAAAATTAAAAATACTTTTGTTCTGGATTGGAGGTGAATGTGGGTGTAGGAGGCGTCTGTTTTTCTAATTTATTAGAAGGGACTATTTTTTTCAAGAGACACAACCTCGACATGCAGAAGGGAGGAATAATAAGGCAACAAAAAAGTTTGTGCAAAAAAAAATAATAATAACGCAACTGCTAAAACTACTGTGGTCAGTGATTCAGGAAATTAATGTCCAGGCTACTATGTTTTTGCTCAGGAGCTGCCACCCTTCAGTAGCTACTGTAGCTAGTCTTTAGCTTTTCTTAGCAAGTTTCATTACATTCAGCTTTGAGCCAACATTTTACTAATTTTAATTTGCCTTTTCAGCTTTTACCTAGTGTTTTACTACTTTAAACTGTTAGAGAACATTTTGTGAAGTTTACATTTTAGCTAGTGGTTTGCTATTTGTAGCTTTTAGATAGCATTTTGTGAAGTTTACTTTTGAGCTAGCATTTTGCTAGTTTTGCATTTTGCAACTGTTTTGTAACACTTTTCAACTTTTAGGTTTCAGATAGTTTGTTGCTTCTTCTTACAGTTAGCTGATTTATTATTTTTAGCTTTTGGATAGAACTGTCCCAGTTTTACTTTTGAGTAAGCATTGTATTATAGCTTTTAGATAGCAATTCGGGCATTTTACAGCTTTCAATGTTTGGCTACTGTTTTAGTACATTTTTATTTTAGATAGTGTTACTTCTTTTATCTTAGCTGTGTTTTGATACTTTCAGCCTTTAGATATCATTTTGCAAGTTTTACCTTGTAGCAAGCATTTTACTCCTTCTAGCTCGGGTTGTGCTACTTTGAGCATTTAGCTAGGAATATACTACTTAAAGTTCCTTCCTCTAAACTAAAATGTTTCTCTTTATAGCTTTTAGCTATAATTTATATCTTTTTAACTCTAGTTTTGCTACTTTAAGCTTCAACAGCTCAGTTTCAGCTTTTTGGGCAAACTCCTTCAAAGTTATTCAACACAACATTTCTGCAGAATTTCTTGAGTTGACCAGTTTCTTACCCAGAGACTGTCCAGCGATGACTCTGGAGTTTTCCCCAGCCACGGCGGCCCGAGCGTTCCTTTCGCTGACGTACTGAACAAAGGCGTAGCCTTTGTGCACGGAGCAGCCCACTATCTTCCCGTATTTGGCAAAGATGGCCTCGATGTCCGCCTTGGTGACCACAGCCGTGTTGAGATTCCCGATGAAGACTCTGGAGTTGAGGGAGCGCGGGTCATTCTTGTTGGTTATGTTGCTGGTCAGGCTCTTCCCGGTCATTCTACAGTCCTGGGGCAGTGCCTGCTGGGAACACAGACAAACACAAAGTTTAAAAAGACTGCAGAGCCTCGTCATTTCTTCACATGCACTATGACCTTAGTCTAAAAACTTAGTTCAACTATTACGTTGTCTATTAGATTTCAATTAGGTAAGCTCTAAGCTTTAATGCCAAACTTTACATTGAGGTTCTAAAGATTGAAAACAAATCCAAAAGTATTAGTATTTTAATATTTGCTGTTATTTATTAATTTTTTATATATTCCCTGTTATTTTTTTTTTATTTTGTGTGATTCTTTGTGTATGTTCCTTTGTACTGAAACTGGCACAATTTCCTGCAGGATCAATAAAGTTCTCTTTTGTCTCTTGTATCTCAAAATACTGAAAAAGACTAAAGTTCTGGATGGATAACATTATACTGTATTAATATATATAGTCCAGTTCTCTTCCAACAAAAAGATAAACGTTTAAGAATGTACTAAAGTTTAACTAAAGACTGATTTGGTTGTCTTTGTTGTGCGTGTTTAAAAAAAATCAGTTTTTTTATTATCATTGAGGTGTTTCAAAAAATGTTCTTTGTTCATGATAAAGAAAATTGGTTTGGTGATATAAAACAGAAGAAAATGACAACTGATTCAGAGGTGACTGGACGAGTAAAACTGTGGTATTTCTTTCTTGAAATGTTGCTCAAATCAATCAAAACAAAATACATTATTACAAAGAACTAACCAAAACTACAAGTTTGTGCTAATGAAGACTTTTTATTAATCTAATTTACAATTACTTTGAATTAAAAGCAGCTAAGTGCAGGAAAAGTACGGCACTTATGAAGCCCATTTGTTTAATTGACAATTCTAAGTACTTGTATTTAAAAACTTCTGTTTTCTGACCTTGTTAGTCAAGCACCTTTTAATGCATGTGGCTCATTACGCTGGTTGTATCGTGTTTCAATCTAATTGTGTTTATTTGTGTGGAGGCTGCCACAGTTTGCTGTCGGTGGGAGGACCTCTGGCACGAAGGCAAACTGTGATTCAAACACGTGAATCCAAGAAATCGGACTGAGTGAAGCAGCCCTCATGTTTGAGAATAGCTCATCACAGAAAACTTCTCACTTTTATCCATTTTTAATTAGCTTTTCTTCATTTTACTTTTCAAATCCAAACTGACACTTCTAGATAAGAAAAAGAAATACACTTTAAAACATAGGCCTTATTGTGCACAAATCACCAGATATGCTCGTATCTGTTGAGGATGACTCTCAGTTACTATCACATCAACTTTTAGCTCATTACCTGTAAAACTAATGGAGTTACATCCATGTGTGTGGTTTTTAAGGTCAGTTGGCTGTGGCGGCCATCCTGGATTGGACTGACACAAGGGTAAATTAAAATATGTCCAGTGGTTCATGAAATATTTTGCTAACAGAAAGAGTTGAATGCAATTAGTTAATGGTAAAATTTTAAACACAATCTCAGTGCTCAGATATGTGTCAGAGTCAGAGAATCTTTATTGTCATTTGCACCACATGTGGTACATGTGATGAAACGAAATTATGTACACAGGGTCCCAGTTACATCCAACAATAAAATGCAAAATAAAACATTACTAAGATCTTAGATGTGAACTAAGGAAAACACCAACTAAAAATACACTAAGCACTAATATCATAGAATAACATTACTTCAAACAGCAGCACGAACATGCTGTGCTCAATGTTTTCATTAAAGGAATCAAGCAGCATGTCTGACCTAACTTTAAGTCTTTCCAGGTCTTGCAGATCAAATGCCTGCCCCGTTGTAAGTGGATAGCCTCCAAGGTGTACAACTCCATGAGCCGGTTCTTTGTGAAGCTTCACTTTCAAAGCCTCTTGTACAGAGTCCACATCTGACACATGCAGGTGTTCAGGGCCCAGCAAGCACTCCCCTCCCTCATTTACAGTCAAAGAGTTAGTGATGACCTGAAACAAAACACGTTGTCATATTTTTTTTTTAATGCTTATTCACATAAACCATGAGACCAGAAAGTGGTGATGGTGCTTTCTACTTGTGGTGGCTGGTTGTCCACTGGGACTATAGTGATGTTAAAGCAGATCCCAGGAACTGTTTTACCCAGATGATTGGTTACAGATAGAACAAACTGGATAGATGTAGGATTAGGACCAATGTCTATGACTGGAGGCATGTAGGCTACTTTCATGAAGTTCACTGCATGCTGAAACAGAGCAAAAGAAAAATATATATTTTAATGGACAATACCACATATACGAACGAGTAATAAAGAATAAAGAGATTTACTTGTGTAAAGAGCCTCAAAACTGGTGCATTGGAGTCCTTGGTAAATTTGGGTATGCTGTCGACAAGAAATAACCTCCCTGCATCTGGACTGCTGCTTGGTAAGACACCGACCCAAACTTCAGAAGACATGCTTTCTTAACCAAGTCTTAAATGAATGTGAGTATATACTGACCTGTGATAACCAGTGAAGAAGGGTGGAGTAGTAACAGTGTATGTGAGCTCACTGTCAGGAGACTCCTGGTCTACAAAGTGGAGCTGCTGCCGTGTAATAAAGGCCACTTCTGTTTCTTTGAGCACAAGACACCGACTAGAACCAGGAACCTCTTTAGGTGGCTGGTCTGGAACTGGTTCTATGTGCACTACCACCATCTGAAGGTAATACACAAGACTCAATCAGTTATCATCTACAAACCTTTGCATTATATATACAGGTAGTCCTCGGTTTACGACCGAGATCCGTTCCAACGACCCGGTCGTATACTGTATTGATTTGAACTTAAACCAGAGCTCATCCCACGTGGCGGTTGTAAGTGCGGATTTTGAATGTAAACCGAAACTGAAAGCACATGGCTACTTACACGGCTTTTTAAACACTTTTTTTTTTTATGTAACACAACAACAGCATTCTTAAAACGATTTTTTGCTGTATTTCCAAGCAGTTAGCTAACAAAATAACCTAAAAAAAAAAAAAAAGAAAAAGAAAAATAAAATAAAATAAAATGCTGCATAAAAAAGACAACGTAAGGTGTGATGACGTCACTGGGGGGCGGTCGTAAACACGAAAAAATGGGAACCGAGGCGGTCGGGAACCGAGGACTACCTGTATTGTAAAGCCACAGTACTCATTGCTATAAAACATAACCTTAAATTTAAAGAATTTTGTTGGTAAAGATACAAAAGCTGATAAAAATTATTGAAAGGCTAATTCAATTATTTCCACAGTACATGTCGCTCCGCCTTAGAAGTCGAATAAGTCCAAATATGTCTAAAAAAGTGGAAAAATCCATAAATATGTCACTTCGCTGTATATGTCTGTTCAACCTCTGATGAAAAAGACTAACCTTGACCCCTCAACCGTGTCCAACTTCCGGCCTGTCTCCAGACTCCCATTTGTCGCCAAACTACTGTACTGGAAAAAATAGTTAAGTCCCAGTTAAAAGGCTTCCTAGAGGATCACACCATCTTAAAACTACTACAATATGGTTTTAAACCTCGCCACAGCACTGAAACTGTTATACTAAAGGTTTTTAATAACATCTTCCTATCCACATACACTGGTGATTCTGTGCTCCATGTCTTACTGGACATTACATCTGCTTTTGGTACCATCGACCATGAGATCCTCATTTGATATATATATCAAATTATTTACTGTATATATATATACA
>JARVLU010001586.1:25568460-25599327 GCA_031762415.1 Simpsonichthys santanae
ATATACAGTATATGTATGTATACACTGTAGTTCTTTTTGTCATTAGGTTATCATTTTTTAACAATGTAATTTACTTGTTTACTGAAATAATCTTGTATCTCAATTCCAGATTTTGCCCAAAAAAACACGTAAAGAAATAATTTACTGACAATTTAACAATTTGCTATGTTTTCAGAGATAGATGTGCTAAAGTTCAGCAGCATGCTTAGAACTGCAAACGTTTCTCACTCGTATATCTTTATGTCTCCACTGACATTATCACGTGTGCTTTCCATTATTTTCATTTAATTCTAACTCTTGATTTAGAGTATCTTTCGATCTAGCGTATTATCACAATCTCATCAAACGTGCAAAATGAAATTGCAATTTGAAGTCCTGGTTTTGAACTCAAATCAAAAGGTCAGCCATCTCTCAAAGAGAGGATATTCAGAATGAAAACATCAGCCCTGAAGCTAATCCCATTTTATTCTCTCTGTTGAAATCAAACAAGTGTCATCATTTCCTTTGTGCTCCCGTCTGACGGGAGCCTGTCGAGGGAACATTAGTTAGCAGTGGCAGGTTATTTGCTCAGTTCAATGCATCTGCTCAGGTATCTGCAGAAGGTGGCGGTGTCACACGTTCCTGTCCTCTGCTCTGACAGAAGCCTGTATAACATGCTAACTGAGACTTTTCATTACATGATTTGAAACATGTGTCCTTCCCTTTCTGTTTACAGTGATAACATTCTGGTGTTGGATATCTACTTTGAAGCACTGAACTATGAAACCATAGAACAAAAGAAAGCCTACGAGCTGGCAGGGCTTCTCGGTAAGGAAATGGCTGTGACGTTTTTCTTCTTTGTTTTGGGGAATAGATATTATGCAGTGTGCAGCATGACGGATGCTTTTATCCAAAGTGACAGGAGCACAAGCACTTGTATTTTTATAAAAGGTGTTCAGGTCCCTGAAGACATAAAGCTGCCTCTTTCTTCTATTGTTGCTTGTCAGCAGCAGCATTACAAACATCTGTGTTTCCTGTGGCATTTCTCTACTTTCACATGTTGCTATTAAAAGCATGAACATAATGCACAGACATGGTTACGTCTTCGTATTCACATTCTTGTTTTTCAGGTGATATTGGAGGCCAGATGGGTCTCTTCATTGGGGCAAGCATCCTCACTATTCTTGAGCTCTTTGATTATCTGTATGAGGTAAAACGTCTTCTGTCAAACTCTTACATACAGAAAACGACATTACCTTAAAGTTTGCCACATCTGCATTGTAAAACGTGTATAGATGTTATATGGTCCAATATTTTACAAATATTGAGCTAACCTATAATTTAGTAGTAGCTGAGAGTCATCCCTAACCCATTCTCTGAGCACTAACAGTTTTTGTTGGGCCTCACAATGTCACATGAGATTATGCATTATATAATTTACTTTGTACAAGTATTGATCAAAACAGTTATAATCCTGTCCCTTCTTAAAATATGATTTTAGCTTAAAGCTCTGCCATGAAAGGCAATATTCATTCCTTAAAGTTTATTGTTTTTATTTAATGCTGTCATACATACTCATTATGGCAAACATGAAAAGCACTCTTTCTCCCAGAATCCTGTAGTCTTATTCTGCACAGCACAATTATTCTTAAACAGCAGCAGCAACCTCGGCTGCATGATCACTATGAATGCATTGTAATTTACATTAGTCTGGATGTGTTAGTACCACTTTACCATGAGGCTCCCTTTATAGATGACTAATAAATAGTTTATAGATACATTATTAATTCATCTGTAAACGCTTTATAATTAATGATTACAGTATTTATTATGCATTAATTAAGGGCAACAGAGGAAAAAAATGACCAGTTTCTTGCCAAGTAGTGAGCCAAATCTGTTCATTTCATCTAGAGTTGTTTTATTAAACATTTCAGACTAAGCTACTACCTTGTAAGCACAATAAGCATTTGTAAACCTATTTTTAGCATATTGTACTTTACTACTGCGTTATAAATATCTACAACTAATATTATATCCTAAAATAATTAGGCTTATAAATGCTTATTGCGCTTACAAGGTGGTAACAGTCTCAAATGTTTAATATAACAACTCTAAATGAAATACTGTATATAGGTGAAGAGATTTGACTCACTATTTGGCAAGAAACTGGTCCATTTTGTCTCTATCATCCTTAATTAATGCATAATTAGCAGTTATTAATGAGTTATAAAGTGTTTATAGAGGAATTAATAGCATGTATATAAAAACGATTTATTAGCATATATAAGGGGAGCCTTATGGGTAAAGTGGTACCAATGTGTCTGTCAGGGCTGTATGCTTCTTCTGAGCTTTAGCTTTTGTGAGTAATGCTGACTGTGGTTTTCAATTAGAAATATGAGTTTATGAGCTGAACAGAGTGAAAAGCAGCTTCTTTCTAAGTACTGTATAGGCTTGACAGTGAAAGAGATTTATGCACATTTAGTCGATCTCTTTTACATTCCGGCTAGCCTGCTTCATGCATGTGGGCTTGAGTTATGAAGCCCCAAAGAAGTAGAGAATATCTTGTCAGAAACCAGGAGCAGTAGGAGTAAAACGGTCCCTTGTCTACTTGCAGGTGATCAAGTACAAGCTGTGCAGATGCATGAAGAAGAAACACAAAGGCCGCAGTAACAACGACCGGGGAGCCATGCTGAGCCTGGATGATGTGAAACACCATGTCAGTAGACTACTACCAAGCACCTTGAATGTGTCAGGCTTTGACAGGAGCAAAGTCTTTTCTTCTTTGTCTTTGCTGGACTCACTTGGTGCCAGGGTGGAGCTGGTGAGGGGAGCACAGACACAAGAGAGAACAGACTGAGATGGAGGGATTTAGAGACCCGACAGTAAAATGGGGAGAAATGACAGGGATGAGGTGGAGAGAAAAGAGGAGAGTGGAAAGTGGTTTGAACTTAATCAAAGCAGCAGGACAGGACCAGCGAGGACAGGAATAAAAAGCTTTGGAAGGTGTGAGAGCTTACTTAACTCTGAGAGTGAATGAAACCAGTTTGTTTTAATTCTAAGTCAGCATGCAGGCGAGGCAAAAGGGGAAGGTTTGTTCCTCCTGACTCACTTAGCAGTCTTGTTTTTTTCATTATTTTTCATCATTCCCAGAGCAGCTTGTTGCTCATGTCATATTTTGTAGTGCATGCATTCAAATTTTTCAATATGTTCTCCCTGTTTACAAGTGTATTTCCCCTCCCTTTCAATGTCAATCACTTCTCAGCTTTGTCTTCATGGTTCTTTCTGTTTATATGACATTTGTCTGTCTCACCATTCCTTTTTTCCCCCTCTCAGGCTCCCTGCGAGAATCTTCGTACGCCATCAACATATCCTGGGAACATGCTACCTCACCATCCGGCGCAGGGCAACTTTGAAGACTTCACTTGTTGAGCAGAACCTTGCAAAGCAGCAACGCGCGCGTTATGCAACCAAAGCCAACCACTAAGACAGCAAGAAACTATCTGACGCACAGACGGTCAGAGACTGATGCTAAATCTAACAAAAGCACTTTTTACTTAAAGACTAAAAAAAATAATAATAAATGAGACAGAATTTTCACCCAAGGCCAAGTGAAGAGAAAGCGCTAAATATTGAAAAAATATATATATATATTTTAATTTTAGGAGAGCATTTCATGCAGCACTCAAAGCTGTGTTTTCTCTGGAATACTGCCGCAAAAGGACGAGACTCGTGGAGACACGTCGCCAACATGGAACGCTCCGTCCAACGACAAAAAAACAAAACAAAAAAGGAAACATGAAGATGTACATTCATCCCACCGTAGAGAGCTGGGCAGACAATGAAAACCCCATGCCTTTATATAACACAGCAACCCATGATGAATTCACGCAGCGCCTGCATATGTGACTGTATTCATGACGCTTACTCAACTTTACATGTAGCAACGTGTGTGCTCGCCGCGACGACTCATACAGCGACAACCGTGTGGTCAGTCTTGAGAATGTATTTTTGTTCACGGTGAGCATAATCGAGCATTAAGTGTGGGGAAGGAAGCTGCGACGTAAGCGGTGCTGGTAGAGATGCAACATCTACCATTCAACAGTGTGCTGATGAAAACTTCAGGTTTCATCATCATGTAAATGCATGCTTGTATTTGTCCAGTGCATGTTCTTTTTATTTTATTTTTTTCCCTTTGGTTCCTACTTCGGATTGATTTCTGTCTTTCTATGAAAATATACATAAATATATATATGAACATTTACATTATAATTACCAAGTTTGCCTCAGTGAAAAGCAGGTAAAGGAAGATGATGCATCTCATGTAATCATGTGTATGCATGTGTGTGTGTGTGTGTTTATGTGTGCGCGGTTTGACTGTGACCATCAGTGCCCAACCAGGTGAGTGTTTGTTGCAGATGGATGAGATTTGCCTAGTTTCATTTTGCATCTTGTTTCATTTTCACACGTGCCCGATACGTCAAATCTTTACTTCAGTTACTCTTGAGTTGAGGTGAGGTCATAATGTTTGTTTATTTGTTTGTTTGTTTCTCCTGGAGAGTGGATTGATGATTCTGTGGGGCTGTCAAAAAACATTTCTGTATCTGTATTCTAGTTGCAAAAGTCTTATCGAAGCACAATACTGTGAGTATGTATAGGTGAAACAAAAGAAATGTACTATTCTTCTTGATATATTGTCATACTATTAATATTGTGTTTTTGTTTGACTTCTTATGAAATTTACTCAGTATTGCCTGATAATCCTGTCTCCTTTCTTCAGGTTATAGGATTGTCTATTTAGTTATGAAAGCATTAATAAAATGTAACAATGGTTTTAGAAAATGATTTGTCTTGTGGGGTTTCTTTGTACGTTTTTTTAGGCGGTGGAATTTGCACAAAGATGCAACACAATTAATTTTTCAGCACCAAATAGAGTGCGAATGCCTGTTTTTATTTGCGAGTAGCTTTTGGAAAATTTGATAAGGCATCTTTTCAGGCACTTTACTATGTCTGTTTTATTCTAATCAACGTGTAATCTTGAGTTTTGCCTTGCACAACATTTTCTCAGAATTAAATTTGCATTGAGAGAAGAGATTTGGGCAGGAGTGAGGAATTAAGCAAGATATTGCTTATCGCTGTTAAACCTTTTTTTGGTACAGTTAAAAGGATCCGACCCACACTTGTGTGTGTGTTTTTTTCCCCGCTCATGTTCTTGAAATGCAATTACACTTTCAGCAGTTAGATGACAAAAGGATGGATGAGAAATATTCTGCTCAGCCGATTTAATTTTAATCAAGATTGTCAATCAGCTTGCAGCCAAACATTTTGGGTGACTTTGCTCATTTTCGGCTGCTACTGATAACCGCAGCTTCGTGATGCACGACTTTGAATATTACACACAAAAGTCGTGTTTGTCACTTGCACTGATGCACATAGATCCATTTCTACTCGGCGTCGGGTCATTCGAAGATGAGAATTTTACCTTGTTTTTGCCTTATCAAATTTTCATATCTTTTAGTGGGAAAGTTGTTCATCAAACATGAGCATGCATTCATTTTTCATTATTTCCAAGGAGAACCCTTCCGCTGGAAACCATGCATTAATATACAAGCTTAAAGCTCCAGTTAAACATACATCTGATGAAGAATTTCCTGTTTTAAGTATCTGATATGTGACCTTTCCCCATTGTTTGATTATTTTCTCTTGTGCCTACTAAGAAGGCAAATTAATGAAGAAATAAAGATTAAAACTTCTTTTTCAACAGCCATTTGTGTCTTTGTCTACGTGACAGTCTGCATTTGAGAAAATTGGAACGAGGGTCAGGATACAGGAGAGCTGCCTGCCAGTGACAGGAATCCTGCAGGAGATGCTTGCTGCATCCTGATAAGCCTCCATGGGCAAAGCAGGGGGGATTCTGTGTGGTAGGAGGTGGTGGTTACACCAGCAGGAGTTCAGACAAACTAAAACTCTTCACAAAAATGAGGGATAAGCATGACTTTCCTGCAGTTTCTAGGATATTAATTGCTCAGATTTCTGTGTTAGCGGGTCCTAAAATGCTGGCAAGCATCACCCCTTCCTGATGGATGTTAAAACCATTATGTGCACTCGATGGCTCCCAGACAGAGAGATCAAAGATAACTGATCCCTCCCTGCCCTCACCTTGCTGGCTGACACTCAGCCGGTCTGCGGACAGTACAAAGCAGATGCTCCTGTAATGGAATCCATCCCAAATGGTCTGCCCTTTTTAAAATGCTGGAACATCCTCAGCTTATCACAACGAGCAGCTGTTAGTGATTTACGGAGGGGGGGTGCATTTTATGCAGGAAATCTCCAATGTTTGTTTGTACTTTAATGAAACGTGTTGTGTTTCTGTTTTCACCCATATCTGACAAGTTAATCTTGCTGTGTGCTTTCACTGAACTCACTCGCGCACAAATTAGAGGCAATTCCCTCTTAATCCTTTTATTTCATCTTATTATCAGCGGTGATACAGATATTATACCCCAGACGTGCAATCCCACAGTGAGGCAAGCTTTGTTTTGTTATTCCCGATATGATTGTACTCCTAAATTCAGCAAATGAAAATTTATTTTTGCAGTTTCATTTATTTGTTTCATTTTTTTTTTCATCGCTAGTGTTTTGTTTTCACTTTTTTTTTTTCATGCTTCATAACTGAGATTTTGCTTGATAATATACTGAAAATGTTCACTTACTGTGCAGGGGAAGAAAAAAAAAGTGCAAACAGCAACAATTAGGCTGGTAAAAAGGACCAAACGTCTCTGCTTTATTTCATGAATTTGTCAAATTCATATGAAACTGCTTATTAACATGCTTTACTTTTTACACTATATAAACATAGAATTGTTGGATTTAAATTATTCTGACCCAAAATAGCCGCTTCGCCCCTGTGATCCTTCATGTGCACTGGGCTATTTTAGATTTCTGCCCACTGGTGACTGTACAGTACAGAAAGGAATGTTCGATCTGACTCGGCTCTCCAGCTTCCATCCCCGCAGCTCTGCCTGTGTGACGGATCAGTCACGTTTCGGGCATAAATTTATCCTGTCAGATCTTTCAACGCAATTAGAGTGCTCAGCCGTTTGTCATAGATAAGGCCATGGCAGCTCCTCTGGGCTCCACTTTACATTCAGTTCATTAAGAGGATTAATTATTGTCATGCAGTCAAGTTTGATACTGAAAAGATGTTGTATTAGCCTTCAAACTTGAGCATGCCTCATTTGGCATTTCATTTGTTTAAAGTATGACTCCATATTTAATTATTTATTATTAAAACTGTTTGATGGCCTATGTAAAGCCCTGAATGGAGTGCAGACCAGCAGATACCTTCAGTTCCAGAACCACATTGCTTCTAGCCCTCATCCATCATGCACACTCACACAGGCCCTTTCTGATCAAACAGAGAAGATGCAAACAGATGTTTTGCACTGCTGTTTCTCCATACTAAATGTGGAAAGTAATGCGGCATCAAAGTTTACAAAGACTTTGTTGTGATCCTGTTTCTTGGTGTTAAAGTATAACATGGGGTCACTTGTGATGTTCAACATCGTTCCTCTGCCTCCGTTGTCTGAGCAAACATCACAGCATGAATTCAGAGATGACCACGTGTCAATTAAACATCGTACACAGGCTGAGGTGCCGTGGATGTGGTTCAAATCACCTCTCAAACGTAGAAGGAGACAGCTTATTAATTTATGAAGCCCTGCTGTGATGAAAGGGAAATCCAGTGTTTGATATGTGCTGTAAACATTCATGGGACGGTTGTGTTACTTTAGGTTTAAGAGAAGAAAAAAATGAACTGCTATGGAACGTATTGCTTTGGTCTTTTTTCCATTACAGGATATCTTGTGTTTTTTCTGACATCTGCAGAGATGTTTTGGGAAGGTGCTGCAAAATGTCAACTTCTGTGTATTTAAATATATGTACTTTTTTTTCCCCCAGCAGAGGATTGCATTATAACAAAGTGAACAGTGCTACTCTCATTTCCTGTAAAGTGACAATGACAAACCCTGGACATGAAAATATTTTTCATTTCAAAATGTTCACAGTTGGACTCGAGAGATCTCCAGCTTTGTCTTTGTGCATGTGTTGAGTTTACCGTCAGTCCACTGGCAGTAAACATGAACTCATTAAAAACCAGTGGTGAAAAACAGCCTGGTCGTGTCCTTGGCTTCTGTTATTTTTAGGTTGTTCATCAATAATTCTGCACAGTGAAGATGAGTACAGAGAAGCCGCTTTAGAAGGACACTAGCAGCGAACCCAAACACGCACAAGAGGTTATAATAAGACAAATGGGTTCTGCTACAGATGCTGGTCTCTGCAGAGAGTAAATCTTAATGTCGTCAAGTTTTGGGTTGCACAAAGAGACAAAAGACATTGACGCACCCAAAAGGATTTGTGGTGAATTGTCTGAACTCAATGGAAAACCTTGAAGAATTTGTTTCAAAAGCAGATTAGGTTCTAAATTAACTCTAAATTGTATTTGGGGTGCTAGTTTATGTGTTTTCCTTTAATGCATAAGAGTATGTATAACCTTTCAAGTATACACTCCCTCCTTTTTTTTTTTCTCTGTATAAGAGCTCCAAACTTTGTTTTGTTTGGTTTTAATTCATTTTTCTGTCCTTGGGAGACAATGCCTTTACAAATATGTGAGAAACAACCTTCTATTTTTTAATGGTTAAAACCCAGACTGACATTTCTTTTTAGTTTGCACATTTTCCTGTGGGATCAATAAAGTGCTATCTTATCTTATAATTCACTTTCACTGTTAACATTAAACTCATTGGTTTACACAGGCACCAAGTATTACAATTATGTAATTTAACAACAATTTCAAAAATGGACACAGACACATGGAGTAACAAACCCTCATTTACAAAGCAAAACTTAAAAATAATGTAAGTAAAATAATAATAAATATGTCAAAACCCTAAAGTTCTTTATATAAATTGTAAATAAACTATATGCACATCATAGTTCAAATGTGCATTGATATTGATTTGTCTTGTGATTTTATTTGTTAGTTTTGCATGTTTACTTTATTAGAGTAGTTGTGTTGACATTGAAACATTGTTCTGAAGTCATTTGAAAATATATATATTTTTACTCATTTCCTGCATTAATCTTGTTAAGAGCCGTCTGACCTTCAAACCTGCATTAACGCAACTGAGTGTGCTCACATAAAACAGGGAAAATTGAATAAACATGGCTCCATCTGACATAAACATGCATTGGTGAAAAAAAGCAATCTTTCATATCTGATGACATTTGGAAAATTAAACTGTGTTAATGGACGAAATGAGCAAATAATCATTTTAAGTTGCTGAGCATTAGTGAAGCGAGCATAAATCAAAGAAATACTCAAATCCATGACAGAGAAATAAACAAATAAATAAAGTACAATAAATCACAGGGCAGCAAACCATGGCAAACAAAACACAATTTATTAATCAAAAAGTAATCATTGAATTAATTTACAATTAAAAAATCTCATTACTTTCAGTCTTACACTGAATACATACACTTTTACCAGCAATAAAAGCAATTTATAACTGACTGGGAATGATCATGGTAAAATCTGTGATGGTATAAAGTTTTGTCTTTTAGTAGAATATTTTAGTGCAATAACTCAGATACAGTCTCGTGCTTGGCATTTATAGTTTTCAATGCTTGTAGTTTCTTAATCTTCTTGTTAATGGATTCTATTTTACTTTTACATTATTATAGAATTCCAGTTTTGTTTTTACGGTTTGCTGTGCGTACTGTCCAAGCCCATTTTTTTTTTAATTTCCTGATAAATTTTGCAGCTTTTCTTGTTTGAAATGTTCTTATGCAATACAGTAGTTTTGTTTTTAAGGGTTTTCTGAAGGTCTTGCACTTTTCTTTGAACACTAACATCTTTTTTTTGTTCGTTTGTTTATTTTTTATTATTTAACATTGAATGAGATACTGAATTCTGAAAACAAGCCAGTTAATAATTGGCACAAAATGGTTTATTTGCCATTATTATTTAGTGTCTTGGGCATAAAGCTATACCAAATATAATATATAATAATATAATAATACCAAAACCACTTTAAACATGACAAAAACGTATGGCTATGAGTGAGTAAATAAATAAATAAATAAATAAATAAATAAATAAGGGGGTTTTATGCTCACGTAAACATTTTTTTCCATTGCGTCATTACCACCAATCAACAGCAGGGGGCGCTGTGGTATCTTAAACGCCTTCTTTGCAGAGCTTGTTCTCGCGCTAGCTCCGTACCTCCTTCCGCGGCGGCAGCGACATTTCAGAGAGGAGATGGCGGCCAGAGGGGGCTTTCAGGCAACACCGACGGGTGGTGGCGGTGGAGCGATGGGACCTGGACCGCCAGTACCGGGTGCAGGACCAGGTATGGGGCCCGGTACCCCCTCTGGAAGAATGGGACCGTCGTCGGCCACGCAGAACCACATGTACCGCTCTCCGATGCCCGGGCCTGGATACCCGGTGAGCTATCGCTCCATCTTTTGCTGCTGACTCGTTAGCCTGTCCGCTAGAACAAAGCCTCCCACTGCTGCTTTGTCACAAGCAGCTAATGTTATCCTCTGTCTCTCCGTGCGGACTAAATCTAACACAAACTGTCGGGCTGCTCAAAAAGAGGCGACCCTTTTCAAACTTTATTTTTCACTGCTCTCTATAAGTGGGTTACGTGTTTAAATGTAGCTAAATCTCCCGCCTGCTAACGTTAAAGTTAGTTTCTAAGTCCCAGCAACCAGTTAGCTTAGCTTGCTAACTCCTCTACTGCTGACTATTTCGCCAAGTATTTTGAACAGAAAGTTACCCATCGAGAGGGCTCAGGCTTTTTACATAAAGTACAAAAACATAAAATAAACTGACCAATGTTTAAACATGCTAGTCTGTTTGGAGTGTGCTTTTCTACAGTCGTCAGAAAAGTCAAGTCTACTTTTGAATGGAAAGCCTAGCTGAGCATTAATTTAAAGGCAGTTTCCCAGATAAAGGTTAAAGCATGGGCATAAAACTAGTCAGACAAAAAAATTTAATAGCTTTGCTTCTGTGTGACACATATAAATCATCACGAAATGTATGTGATTGAATTAATTACGATTTACTTTAATTTTAAAGTTCTTTCGATTGTTCTCTGTATAAAAATAAAGCTTTCTCTTCCAGCTCTTATGTTTCAAGAGTCATCTCGTTCTGAAAATGTAATATGTTTCTCTTCTCATCCAAAGATTAGGAATGAAATTGAATTCACTTGAATACGTTTCTTGTTTGAGAAGCAGAACATCTGCACAAACATCAGCTTTTGGCTTTATTACTGCACACACGCAGTTAAAGGAGTTGGTTGAACAAAGTCACTTTTTAAGCTATACATCATGTTAGACAATTTTTGTGTGCCTGTAATAGACCGGGCTACGATTTTTAGAATATTCATATATTGACTGACTCCCCTGTCTGAAAAGTATAGCTCATTGGGTGTAATTAATAAAACAAACTTACACAGGAAAGCCACTTTTAAGCAAAAACTTTCAGGATTTAACTTGTCAACCATAACAGATAGAATTAGGGGTGCACCTCGATTTCCTTAATTTATGGAAATCGGACGATATTTGCATGAGAAACTGATTTTACCTTTTTTTTTTTTTTAGTTTTAACAACAATTGTCTGAACTTCATTTATATTTCAGCGCACTACCTTGTGGCCTGTTAAAACAAGTTTGTATTGTTTCTAGGATATTGTTCAAGGGTATGTTTTTCAATAAAATAATATTGGAAAATTGAAGGTACATTGTGACCTTATGACACCTGGCAGTGTTGCATAGAAAGAAAAAAAATCGGTATCGGCAGGTCAGGCTTTTGAGAAATCTGTAATCGGTGATTGGCCAGAAAACTGCAATCAGTGCACCCCTAATATAGTTTATATAAAATGAGAAAACAAAATAAAATAAAGGATTGGGTGCGACAGAATGATGCTATTTTATGACTCCAGCCAGCAGGGTGTCATCACAACATGTGGTCTGACTCCATATTTAATGCTTTTTCATGCCCATGCACTCACTGGGTAACTTTAGAAAAAATAAGTATCATGGTCTGGGTGAAAATACACCCTTTAATGAGATTACCTGCACATTTTAGGACATTGTTCCTTCTCCGACGAGCTTCCTGATTTTCAGTGTCGTTGCTGTGATGCGTCTGACTACAGCTTCATCACCAGCGGAGAACATTCTGCTGCTGTCTGCAGCATCTTGTTCAGATGGCTAAAGTGTGTCAGTGATCGTAAAATGTCTCTGACAAGTTGAGCATGTCATGTTATGTGACACTAAAGAGGAGTTAGAAGAGACTTGGACACATCAGCTCATATGAGCCCCAAAGCAATCTGTCTCTAAACATCAGCTGTCCTTCATGAGCTCTTTTTGCCGTCTTCTGAAGACCACGCTGTCTCCTGAGATGCTCATCGGACGTCACCAGCAGCACCTGGCACTGAAAGATGAAAGAAGAAAACTCCGGTTTTTGCTTCTTGGAATTCCCTGTTGTTGATGAGTTCTGTCTCTGTTTGTTCCTTCACCTGTAACGTGACAAAACTTCTATAATGAAGTTTTTGTTTTGTTTTGTTTTAAATCGTAATCCAGACAGACGGCTTTTGTGATTTTCAAAGGAGAAGCTCTGAAAACAGCAGAGAGTTTTGTTTTGTTATCTCAGAGAAAACGGTCAATGATTCAACCGAAAGTTAAATCTTTTGCTGTATTCATGTATCCAGTCAGTGTCATCTGCTCAGAACGAAGAGGCACCAGGTCCAGGAGGGAAACCAGACTTCCCTCTCCTCAGCGACACACTCCACCTCCTCCTAAGAGATCCCAAATTGTTCCCAGACCAGAGAGAATAAATACTGTCTGCAGGAAGTTCTGGGTCTGCCACGGGGTCATCTCACAGTGTCAGGAACCCCTCTAGAAGGAGGCAAGCAGGAGGCATCTTAACTAAATGTCCAAACCACCTCAGCTGACTCCTGTTGGTGTGGCGAAGCAGCGGTTCTACTCATGGATGATGGAGCTCTTCTGCAGAGGAAGTAATCTCGCTCTTTTGATCATGAGCCACACCTCCTCAAATCCAGATGAACCGTAGGATGATCCAAAAATCAGGAGGTTTGATTTTCACATGTGAACAAGACTTACAAGACTCTCCCACTTGAGAACCAAGGCCTCAGTTGTGGACTCAACGCCAGAAGCTCTGACATTGCACACTGAAGGTCATGATCTGAAGATGCCAACAGAAGCACATCAGCCTCAAAAGCAGACGAAACCCTCAGATTCTGACCTTCCTCTCCACGGTTCCATCTAGAGATTCCATCCATGAGGATTGGAGACCAGGGATAGAACAGGTGGAGTCCAACCCGCAACAGAAACGAGCTCAACTTTGTGCCAAGGATGTGGACACAACACTCACTTTGGTTGTACAAGGACAGGACAGGATAGGACTCTTTGACGTCACGTAGCAGGAGCTCCGCTTCGACTCGACCTGTTTTTATTCTTTTTGTTTTTATTTTAACTTTTTTTGTGCCTACAATGCACATCCACGGTACGGATATGACCGTGACACACTTATGTAGTTTTGTGTGTCGCCGCCTTGCCATCATGCCATCGTGGTTCAGTTCCCGACCCCCCTCCAGCCTCAAGCCTAAGCTCTGGCCTGTCATGGCGGCCGTCTCCATGATCCTCCATCTGCGTGCACGGACCAAACTCTACAGACCTGTTGGGTTCCGCGGGGAATCCTTGGATGTTCTCTTGTCTGCTGGACCTGGTTCTGGAGGGCGGTCTATGAGGGCAGCTGCTGCAGTCGTTATTACCACTTGCTAATGCTGCTAACAAGATCCTCCACCTGCCTGCACACGCAGTACGGACCCGTTCTGTTCCGCAGGGAAACCTGAGATGCTCTGTCTGCCAGACCCGGTTCAGGACTGTAGTCTGTGAGGGCAGCTGCTGCGGTCCTTATACTATCAAGCTGCAGACTGGACCTGCTAGCAGGACCTGCTAAACTGTTAACAAGACCACACCGCTAACAGAACAGAACCATGATGTTGAAAGAACCTCACTGCAAACCGAATCACACTGTAATGTCTTTCTTTTTCAACTTTGGCACCTTGTTTTTAGTAGTATTTTTATATGTATTTTAGTATGTTAGTAGTACTTTTAGTAGGTTTTTAGTATTTTTGCTGCATGCTTTGACATTTCTTGTTGCTGTGTTCTTTTTTCTTATTTTGGCGAGTCGAGATGGTTCTCTTCATCCTAAGCATTTCATTGCATTGTTGACCTTGTGTTAATTTTGCACATGACAAATAACCTAACCTAACCTAACAGGAAAACCTTTAGAAGTGACCCCAGCACCCCAAACTCCTGCAGCACCCCCTCAGAGAATCAAACAAAACACCAGAGTCAAACTCCCACGATACCTTTAAAAGTGATGACCTGGTAGAAAACATCCAGTAGTTAATTTCCATATTTATTTAAAAACATTCTTCTGATATCTGAATACTGAAAATCTTAAGGATTTCTACTAAAATATGCAAAGTTCGTATACTTGTTCATGCTAAAAAAAAAAAATCCATTTTTGGTTGTCTGTGAAGACGACACCTGCAGCAGGAGCATTTCACGGTCTCATCCTGAGATCAATGTCTGGGGGTGTTTCAGGTGGGTTCTGGGTCTTTCAGATATTGTTTTATGCTAAAATAGGTCAACCTACTTCAGGGGAACCTGCTTTTTTAACTCCACAGATTTCACAGTGGTGTAAAGCTTTAATTAAAGGCAGGAAAAACAAACATTTGGTTGCACATATTTGGTTATTATTACAGGAACCTTATGCAGACTGTAATAAAAATAGAAGAATTTGCAAATGCTCTATAAAGTGGCAAGAAAAACGCATTATTTCAAGGACTGCTAGTCTTTAATTTTAATATTGAATTATATTTTATCTGCAGCTGGTTGGAGAACATTTTAATTGCTGTAATTGCCTAAAACGGTCCAGAAATCTCTGCTCAGTAATGCGTTTTAATCAGTGATTATATTTTGTTTGAATGTTGTAATTCCTTTTTTACATTTTCTCCTGAAGCTTTTGGAACAGAAAGTATGTAACTGGAAAAAAAAGAGCAAATGGAAGAAATTATGGAAAAGTGTTTTCTAAAAATATACCTCCATATTGTTTCTTCAGATGAAGGAGCAACCATACAGAATCAGATTTACCTTAAACACACTCTGCAGTCAGTCTCCTCTCGGGCTCCATTCACGTCAGTTTTCCCTCTTCCTGCCTCGTCTTCACCTCCTCCCACACATAATCCACTCTAAATCCCCTCCTTGCCTCTATTTTAAAAAAATCTCCCCTTTCAAGGCCCAGAAGGGAAGATAATTTAACTCTGCAGCTCGTCTTGTAAAGCAGCAACGCAGTCATTAAGTTTTCAGGAGTTTGTCTTAATAGGCAGTGCAGCAAAGTGATGAGCTACAAGTCAAAAGTCCAACAGTCGATCCGACCCCGACTCCGGTCTGTTACGTGTTTTAACCTGGAGCCTAACCTGAAGTGACTCGTGGATGTGATCCATACCGTCTCTGTAAGATTGAATGTGACGCCAAAGGAAGGCGAGAGAATGTTTGGCATGGGTTGAATTGGAGAAAATATTAGTTTTCTGGTTTTAGAGCTGAAATATATATACATAAATAAACATTATACTATTTCAAACTTGAATAAACAGAGGGATGCTTTAATCGGGTGGACGGCGTTGTAGATAATTAATGTTGTGTTGAGTGGAAGCACAGGAGACGTCCATCTAAAAGTCAAGTTAATAAAAGTCAAGTTAGTCTTTGATTGTAGCACAGCCTTCTGAGATCCAACAAATGGGTTAAAGAGATCACTCTGTTAGCAAAATATCTCGTGAACCACTAAACAAACTTTAATGAAATTGTCAGGGAGTGAAAAATAGATACACATCTTTCAATCCCGATCACAATGGCCGCCATAGATAAGCGACCTTATCAAACACAGATGTGGCTGTGGTAGTAGCTGAGAGTCATCTCCAGCAAGTAATCTGAGCGTAAATGGATCGCACTAAGTCTGTTCTTTAAACTTTGCCGATAACTTTTGGCGTTAACTCTGTCTGTTAGCAAAATATCTCATGAACCACTGAAGAGATTTCAATAAACATTTAGGAAAATAATAAATGATTGTACATCTAGAGATGTTTAACTTTTGGATTCAACCCAATTTAAGAAGGCAGCCACAGCAGCTGAGTTTAAAAAACATAAAAATGGCTCCAGCTCATCAGTTTTACAGATTTAAGACTGTAATTTGGTTTGTTACTATAGCTAAGACTAATTCACAGCACGTACTTCAAGTTCTTCGTGTTGCACAACGTATTTGCTTGAAATTTTGGCATTTACTGTTGTTTTTTTTAATTAATTTATTTATTCTACCACAGCAGCATTGTAACTTGCAACCACTTCTCATGAGCACTCAAGAGCGAAGATCAGAGTTCTGGTGAGATGGGTTTTTAAGTGTCCATCTCTGTGTCTCAGATCCAAAGTGACCAGGAACTGGATCAGACAGAGCAGCCAATTAGAACTCTCGTAGCTCCGTTTGTTCCAAGCTGAATTCATCGACTTTAATGAACGGATGACTATAAAACCTCATTCACTTGTTCAGGGCTTCCGATGCTCTGTTTATTTAATCAGATGTGATGAAGATATGCAGACATTTGTTCACTCAGTGGACACATCACAGTTAGATCCGTTTCTTTCAAGATCTTTTTTGTTAATAAAAAAATAAATAAAACTCCACTTTGATTTTCCAGCATGCAGTCAGACACGGAGCGGGAGATGAAGCCGATTTTGTTTCTTTTTTCTTTTTCTTATTCTGCCAAGGACAGAGTCCCAGCAGACATATGTGATCACCAAGTGTGTATGAATCTGCAGACATCTATGAAAATAATTCTACGGTACTTTTGAACAGGGAAATTATTTCAGTAAAACGATTTAAAGGAGCAGCAAATTAAAGGTTTTAACCAAGAAAATACAGATAAACACATGCTGGAAACATCATCATAATAATTTAAATTAGTTCCTAAAACAGGGCTCACCCTGCAGGCAAATGTGGCCCAAATGTGTCTCGTATCAATTTTTTTAAAGGCGGCTTGAATATAGCAAGACAGATTTTTTTTCTAATCTGACCCAGGTCTTTTTCATATGTGATACTAAATTAAATATGATGCTTTCAAAGCGCTCATGTCACATCTCACCTGACTTTTGCATTAGAGAGGTAAGGGTAAGCGGATCAGTACAATATAGTATAATAACCAACATCATTCAGTTGGACAACACAAAATGTAAACACTAGACCAAACAGTCATGTCAGATTATAATTTAATCAGTTCTGGTTGTATAACAACTTCAGAATTTATACACAGTAGCATCCATATTTATTTTCCATAAACACGGTGTGCTGCGTGTAATGTCAAGTCTTCGGCAGTTAGCATCAGAGCCGTGGATGCTTCACACAGGCGTCTGATGGAAGTTGCATTTAAATTATAAAGTGAACAACCAATTGAAAACAAAAAAGTGTGAATGTAGCCATAGATAGATTTGATTGTCTTTTTAGTGTCATCTTTGCCTGATAAATAAAGACTGTGAGTCACAAAAACACTCATTCCCTTGTTATACTTTATATTAAATTACTTTACAACATGGGATTAAAAGGAGACCTCAAGAGTCGGTTTGTTCCTGGGGCAGCAGGAGGGTTAAATAATACTAATGCTCGATTTTATTTAACAAACTATGTGGCTTCTGAAGGAAATGGTTGGAGCTTGAAAGCAAAGTGGAGTCAAAAAACATGTAATGCATAACTGTGCTGTGGTTGCAACTCAGAAAAACCAGTATTCGCCAATGGTTGTGCTCAGCGAGCAGGATAGCAAGACAAGCCAATAACACATTCTTCTCCATTTAAATATTGTACCAACAGGTTCATTGTTCATTAAAAGAGATTAAGACTGACAAATTTTAAACTATATCTTCATGCACAAGTCAGCCATATTGGATGTTGAAGAAGGGAACTGGACAGGAATCGCCAACTTTTTAAGTAAAAAATAAGACTTAGAGACATTCCAGTTAATTTTTCAGATTTGGAGTTTGGAAAATTTGACTTCTGAGTATCTAAATGGATCGTAGCATGAAAGGGCTGCCTGCTGATGGGTTCTTGATGTTGTGATTATAAGTTCAGTTTGCAAATTCTTACTAAAGCATCACCTTTATAGCTCTCTCTCTTGCCTGCTCACCTTTCAGAATCAATGAACAATGAAACCTTCCTGTGAGTCATAGCATCACAAAATACACAACTTCCAACGTCCAGACTTTTTAGAATCCAATAACACTTCAGTCACCGCCTCCTCGCCATCATGAAAGCTCTCGAGCATAAATGTTTTTTGTCTGATGTCTGCTTTGAAATGGCCCTTTTCATTTCTAAATGCAGCTTCAAACCTTAAAGGAAGAACCTTCAACATGATGTATATTTAAATGAATGAAAACTCTTTTTAGAGAAAATACAAAATCTTGAGAATACATTAGAGGTGATGCTTTGCCTGTTTGATTTTGTTTTGAACTTTAAGCTCAAAACAGCTTCATTTAATGCTTAATGAAGGAAACCTGCTTCAAATGTTGTTTTTCAGATAAGCCATGAGCTTTACAGGTATATAGCCTAAAGGGATTTTCTATATGGCAACAGGCATAGAATAATGATCAATTTTCAAGAAATGTAAAATGATTAGCAATTAAAATACTACTTCTGAAGACTTACCTGTTAGAAACCATTGTTTTAAAGATGGATTAGTAAGAATATATATTATTTTAGTCACCAGAATAGCTGGCTAGTGTCTTTATGGACTCAATTTTAACCTCAGATAGGGCAAAAATGAACATGTATCCACATTTTTAGCACTGCAGCCTGATCTTCCATCCATCCATCATACACTCCAAGTGCTAATAAAGTATGCAAGGTCTCTGTTTAAAACTTTGGCATGCAAAATTGCAAACATGCATCCTTCAGACATGAATTTAAAGTGATTGCTGCTCACAGAGACAGAACTTGAGCTCAACAATGGTTTGTCATCTCCAAAGTCTGTAAACTGGTCAAATGTCCATCCAGTGGCCGACAGAACTGAGCAGTCGCTGACAAGATGCTGCAGCGGAGCTCAAACTAAGCACAAAGCATAGAGGTCCGCTACGTATGCAGATGTTTACATCTTCTCCAGCTCCAGAATCTCCATTCCAGGATTATCTTGTCAATTACCCTCCTTTACACGTTTTTAATAAAAATGATCAGAGGAAAATGATCTTGTAGCTCATTCAAACTTGGGAAGAGAACAGACCTCAAAGACATTCTGTTATAATATTCATGAGTCTATAAGAAGCTCAAAGCCTTTGCAAGAAAAGGCAGAACTGGCATCAGAGGCTCGTTCAAAGCCTCAGAAAGACACACAATGTTCAAAACAGCATATTAGTCAAGACGGGGGAGAAGGGGCTGAATTTATAAAGGCATGATTATTGATGCAGATATTAGTCTAAGCATGGAAAGCATATTGTCTGCCACTTTTCACACCTGAGTTATAGGCAACATTCACACTGCAGGCAAAACAGGCACAAATCACTTTTTTTTTTCTTTTTTTTTATTTTTTGCCCCTATGCGACCCTAATCTGATTTTGTTATGACAGGCTGAACATGACAAATCCAATTTTTCAAATCCGACCCAGGTCTTTTTCATATGTGTTACTGAATTAGATACATTCCTGATGTTTTTCAAAATGGCTGCAGTCTGAACGATCACGTTGCATTTCATCTGACTCATGTCACTATAAGGTGAAGTGGATTGATCCAAGTAATAACAATAATGATACCTCCCAGTACGGTTTAAATCTTGGACTCGACATGTCTTCAGCTACAGAACAAACGTCCAGTTGCTTCGTCTTTGTTCATTTAAAGTCCCTTGTCCTGGATGACTGAGAATCTACAGCAACATATGATACATGCATTAGTGTTGGATAATATTGATACTACCGAGGTGTTATCGTTAGTTTTTACACTCAGTACATCACTCCCATTCTAAAAACACAACACAGTGCCGAAGTATCCGTCAAGAAGTAAGGTCAAATATAAACACTGGACCAAACAGTCATGTCAGACAATTATTTCATTGCTTCTGTTTTCACAACCATGTTTGGTAGAACTCATGTGCAGGCAGGACTCAGAGAACTCAGGATTTAAAGTAGAAAATATATATTTAATACAGAAAAAGCAAAAGCTGATGTGCAGCAAACTTACATGAACTCAGGGGAGACACGGAGGGAGGTAAAAACAGGACACATGCAGGATAATGCCCAGACAACAAAGAACACAGAGACGCAGACTTAAACATGTATCTCTTGTAAATGAGACCTTGTGGCTCAATGAGACTAACCTGTATAAATAAAGGCTGAATGAATTAATGAATGGATATAGAGACGCTAATGACAGACAATGACAAACACAAAAACACTCACTAACAGGGGGGAACAGCAGGAGCTAGGACAGACCATAAGAGGGAAACACACAAAGGAACACAGATCCTCGCATTCAGAATCATACATGCTAAAATGTGTCGATCCATATTTACATCCCTGAACACGGCATGCTGCGTGTAACATCACGTTTTCTTCTGCACATATGGGTCGCTTCAAAACTGGAAATGGTTCACACTGGATACAACGGAGGTTACATTTTTTGATAACATGAACGACCACGCAAAACAAATGGATCTGTGCAAAAATCAGGATTAAAACCTGCAGTGTGAACATACCCCAAGATCATCTTACAGTCCCAGCTATTTTGGTTAAACCTTGAAAGTAATGTTATGTGCAATTTTGTGCAATATTGTAAAATTACATGTTGTTCCATGAAACTCAACAGTCATGCAAACATGATCGTTAAATAATTTTTTCCAGCTGAGCCAACTGTCAAAGCTGAAGCCCATATTATCCAAAGATAACCTGGAGACATTAATACACACATTTATAGTCTTGATTACTGCAATTCACTCCTGTTTGGTATCGTCAGACCATTGCACGACTACAACCGGTCCAGAACGCAGCAGCCTGATTTTTAACCAGTACAGGCAAAAGAGAGCACATTGCACCAGTCTTGGCCTCCCTGCACTGGCTACCGGTACATCTTCAAATCCAGTTCAAGATTCTCCTATATGTCTACAAATCACTGAACAGTCTCGACCCCGCCTATCTCTCTGATTTGCTACAGCCGTATGTCCCACCATGTTCTCTGAGGTCAGCAGACCAGTCACTTCTCACAGTTCCAGGAACTCGTTTTAAACGCAGAGGTGACAGGACCTTCTCTGTAGCAGGCCCAAGACTTTGAAATGAGTTACCTCTGCTCGTTAGACAGGCCGCCTCCCTCTCGGTTTTCAAATCCTGTTTAAAGACTCACTACTATTCCGTTGCTTTCAACACCAGATGATCTGTGTTTGGTCGTTATGTTTATTATCTGCGATGATTTTATGTCTATATCCTGTTTTTTTACTTCATTTTGTATGTTGCCTATGTGTTGCCTGTTGTTTGTTTGTTCAGCACTTTGGTTGGCCTTGTAGCTGTTTTAAGTGTGCTATAAATAAAATGGTATGGTATGGTATGGTATGGTATGAATGACTGTCAGATACTACCAAACAAAATTTTAGCTTGATTGCTGTCAAATTCACTGAGGCATATATTTTAGTGTTCAATGATTATTTCCTGACAGTTTCGATAAACATTGCACAATGTACTATACTCAGAGTACATATTGGGGATGATCTTGAACTTCTACCACACCAAACTTTATCTCAACAATCGGTATTTTTGGCCGAGGTATCACCATGTCTGCGTTTGATAAGGACACTTGGCTGTTGCCGCCATCTTAATTTGTGTTGACACCAAAAGGTAATCAGTTGTAAAAGTACATCCAGTGGTTGCTGTTGTAAAGTTTTATCAAAACTGTCCTCTGGATCAGGAGATATTTTGCTAACAGTATAAAGACATCTTATAGCTAAAATTTGTCTTCATGCACCCATGGATCAGTGACTTCTCGTCTTTGTCTGCATTTCATTTTATCTCTAATATCCATCCATCCAATAATAAGAAATAATCTAATAATCTAATAAAATGTTGTTTTTTTTAAGACAGTGCAGCGAGCGCCTGACACTGACGGTTTTCTTTCTTTGACTCGTCTACAGCATCCTCCTGTGCTGCAAGTTTAAGTGATTCATGGATTCGCTTTGGTTCTCCTCACATCGACTGTCAGAGGCTGAATCCTTGGGAGATAAAGATGCGAGGAACCGGTGAAAGTAATCATTTTAGCACTTCCTGTCTCTCGCTCTGATCGCTCCTCACTGACTGGAGCGCTTGTATGAAAAGAAGAAGAAAAAAGCAGGCGAGAGCTGCTCAAACACGCTGACAGCAGTGGAGAGTGTGCGGCATGAATGCATCCTTCACTTGTATCTGAGACGTTGCATTGCAGCATTTGAGTTTCAGTTGCGAACAGACAACTATCTTCAGCTGCCGCCAACAATAAACAGACTGTGCGTCTTTATAGACGAAAACCTGTGTGTCAACTTATTGTGCAGAAGGGAAGAAAAAAGCCAGTTGACTGGATGAAATTCTGGATCTAAATTAAAACTGTTTCTTATTTTGCATCAATTCTTCAACCAACAATATCACTATGACTAAAAAGTTGATTCAAAACAATTGAAGTTCAATATAAATGTACATCTCATATTTCCCCTGTTTAAACAGCTGAAAGTTTGCCATTTTCAAAATGAGTGTTTTTTTTTTTGACTGGAAATAAACAGGGAATGCAAGTGAACCTTAATGTTTTTGCTGCATGATATTCCAAGTGTGTAGGAGTTACGGTGTAAAAGAAGTAGTTGGTTCTTGCTTGTCTAAGGTGGTGCAGCGTGACAAGTCTTTGCAAGTGAAGGAAGCCATTTTATCCACTGCCAGGGGCAGTGGCCAATGGTGGCCTTGGCCATCATAGATTAATATTTGGCCACCCCAATTATTTGAGAAAAATTGTACTTATATGTAGAGACCGACAGATATGGAAATTTGGGCTAGCGCCAATACCAATGTTGGAAGGGGAAGGCTAATGCCAATCACCCATATAATGGCAGAAATTTTTTGAGCTTTGCCCACACCCAAGAATGTAAAGAAAGAGCTACTTTTAAACCTGTTTTAACACGAAGTCTTGAAACAGTCTTCCTAACGTGCATTCACATTTTCTATCCTCCACGATTCACCACTGTCAAAATTTGGGAGTGTTATTGAGTTGAACCCAGAGTGCAGGCAGGACTTGGACACACGAGTAAAAAATACATAAAATACTTTAATGATTACAAAATAAAGATGCTGATGTGGCAGCTTACTTACAAAACCTAAGAACACATAGGAAATCGCAGGAGATACAGGGACTCATGGAAACCAGACGATGACAAGACACTCACAAGACTAAGCCCCGACAATGAGTGACACAAAGACACAGATCTATATACAGTACACGCACAAACACAGTGACAATCACAGACACCCTGAAGACATGAGGGTGGAAATAATCAAGACGATTAACTGGGAAACCAGGGAGTGTAAGGACGGGGACCCACCACCAGAGCGCACCATCCATACAACCACAAAGTTAACAGTGTGTTACAAAAATATTAATGAAACAAAGAAACACTGTTCCCTGTTCATTGTTTAGTTAGTCAGTCACGTATGGAGAATGTCTAATTAGTATTTACCACACCTGAGTTTGTCTTTTTTGTCAGAGAAGTAAAGATTTCATACAAACAATGTATTTAATTGAGGAGGACAAAGGTAACCTTACTAACACTGATATGTTTTGCCTCTACATTAGATTTATTGTTCTGGATAAAGTTTTACAAGGCAATAACCTGATAAACATTAGCTTGCTAACTTGAGGCACGTAGCTAATGACAAGTGAGTTGGAGGGTCTGATTGTTGATATTTTTTAATTAACAGATCAGTTACAATAAACTTACCATGCTCTGTTCAGCAAAATACACTACACAGTATTGCTCTCTGCTTCAGCTGTGCTGAAAGTGAAAGTTAAAGCTGCCTTGACTTGAAAGTAGTCCACATGCTCCCTCTGCTGGCTACATTGTACAGTTACATCTTTTGCAAGTACGGCTCATTCCCAGCATTTTATGGGTAAAAATTTGAAGTGTTTGTACCAGCACATTATGTTAACACATTAATTAGCACAGATATCAATATGTCCCCAAACGCAAAAAAACATTTTTGCCCGGCTGGCAGGGGACAATAATGATTGAAATAAGTGCTGCAACATTTGGCGGATAAACTAGAAATTACATTTTCCTCAGAGATTAACTTGTCAAAAGGAAAAATAAATGTTGTTCTTTTTGAGAACACTACTGGATAATAATACATCTTTTTGAATGTGTTCTTCATATGTAAATTGCTCCTTTTGAATTTTTAAACAGTGAAGAACAAAAAGTCCTGAAAACAATGAGACATAAAAAGAGTTTCAAACACAGACTTGTGAAGTCCTCACAATTTTGTAAAAGACAGTGTGTAAATATTTTACTACCTAAAATATTAGTGCTATTTAACTGCAGTAAAAGAGTGAAGGATTTAGCCTCCAGACAACAAAAGAGTAGGAAATTCAGAGAATTTGAACAAATCTCTTGAAAAACAGACCTGAATGGTTCAGGTTCAGGTCCATGTGCAGATCTGAGGTAAAAACGGACTCAAACAATGAACAAAACTATAAAACATTGATCAGTATCAGAGAGCACAACCCACTAATCCAAAGACAACACCAACTTACAGGCCGAGCATTCTTGAACAAAATGCTTATCACTCGCCATCGCATGACAAAGGTTGTAAAATAAAAGTCACAAGTGCTGGCGATTGTATTCATACCTAAAGAAAAAAGTGAGCTGACGCCTCATCAGCTGCAGAGATGAAATATAAAATTAGTGTTTTTAAGTTTTATAACTGTGCTGCATCTTTGTCTGGTTTAAGAATCAGACAAAATTGAGTGGGAAAACTGAAATATTGTTATTTAGGAGAGCAGGACTGAACATGTGACTTTAGATTCAGCCTTCCAGTTCTTTTTTTTTTTTTTATTCAACCTTTATTTATACAGGTTAGTTCCCACTGAGCCTCAAGGAATCCTTTACAAGCAAGACCTGTTTCAGACAGACAAAAGTAGATAAGGAAAAGAGAAACAAAAGGGAAGGGGAGATAAAAAAAAATAATCCTATCTCGCACTATGTCCTGGCCGGGGCACAGTGTGAAAGTTGCAAAAAGACCTCACACATAAACAGCAACATGCTAATCACATCATAATACATTTATGCATTAGGAGGCCGAAAAAGGCAGTGAGTTGTCCGCGGACATTGCCAGAAAATTCCATGGTCCTGATAAGAGATGGTACAGTGTCTATCAGCTGGCTCAGTTCTGATACAGGTCCACGGATGTCCTCGGTAAGGGAGCAGGTAGAAGAGGGGGGAGCACAGCTGAGCTTCTTGTTCACATAACCTCCAGGAGAAATTTGAGATAGTTGGCTTATTCAAGGCCAAGCAGGGAAGCCAGATTCAGATAACAATTGTTTTGGGACAGGCCAACTCTGTTTGATTTTTTACTAGCTTCATAGTTTTGCTGGTACATCTCAATGGGAATCTCAATGGGAACTCTAAATGCCAAATTTTGTCGTCACTCCACCAGGTGGCCACAAAATCTGCTGCAAGATCTGCTGAATATTTCTTCTTCAAATTCCCATCTCAAGAACAGAAATATCCAAACTTTCTTTGACACTTCTAAACCTAGGATGCAAATGGTTTAACTTCATGGATCCTCTTTGGTTCGTTTACATCCACTTGCAGGGACTTAAGAGTCTAAACTGTTCAGGAGATGAAGACAGAAGTTGGGGACCAGGTAGTGTCTTCATTAACCTCTTCATCTCTAGAGAACTTCAACTTCCCATCATGCTGCATTCACTGTACTGCAAAAGTAGGAAATCCAAACTCTTCTGCTAAAATATTTTATTTATAAGAGAGAAATGATCTAATAATGCTGTGCTAGTAGTGTCACAATCCTTGAAGTGATAACACGAAAACCTGACCTTGTTAGTGCTTCTTAAGATTTGTTTTTGTTTGTATCACAAGCAGAAGTTAGACATTTACAGCTGCCCTGAATGCAACATCAGCTACAAAGCTCAACTTGGGCATGGTAGTAGCTGACAGTCATACCCAACACATACCGGTGCTCTGAATGCTAAAATGACTAGCAGTGTCTTGCCAGATTACATGAGGATGTGTACAACGTTTAGAAGGTTTGACCAAACCAACTTGAACTTGGTTCTTTCTCAGCTAAAGATGCTTTTAGTCTAAAACTCTTGCATGAAAGACGAGTGATATGCATTCCTTTAAGTAATGACAGACTGTTAACAAGTATTTATGTTGATGTTTGCCATTTTACAGATATTAAAGTGAAATCTTTTTTACAAGCTTCCTTGGCCTTTTTATCCAGGTAAAAGTTTGTTTGTGGTCTTGTTGTCCTCTTTTAGAAAACCACCAACACCAAGCATTCCACATGCCACACATCAACAAACTATTATACAGCATTACAGCAATCTAAAGCCATAGCCCAGACAAGCAAAGACCTGTATAACATCTTGTCTTCTTGGCTATGAAACTGGGGTGATGAAATGTGTACAAGACAACGCATCTAGTGATGATGCTTATGTGTATCAAGTTTTGTTAAATTATCTTGAACAGGACAGAAGTTAGGGATGGGTCAAAAGAAAGGTTACGGACTTACAGATACCTTAATTTGTCCTCCTTCCACGAGTATATAAAAAGCATAAAGATTTATAAATTTGCAGTTTTAAATGTAGTGTTAAGCTTTTATCATTGACAGAACAAATTCTAGTTTCCATCTGTTAAAAAACGAGAAACATAATTATCACAAAAGAAGAAATGCCACAAAATGATAAGCCTAATTTAAAAAAGATGAATTCAGAGCATGGAGGGCAGAGTGAAAATGCAACAGGGCTGAATTAAACGTGACTGCAGAACATAAAGAATTGAACTTGGGCAAATAAAGAAACTCAGCCCCATAAAAAGAGATAGCAGAAGGTGGCTGTGTAATTATAATGCCACCAATGGCCTTTGTAATGGCACTTTCTTACCCTTATTCATTTTTCCCAACCATAAATTACTCAACTAATACCCCAAACAGCCACAGCTATTGCTGAATCAGTCAAAGACCCCAATTAGCAATTAGCAGATTAATGAATAGGGGTCTTTGCAGGGCTATTCTGCTCCCGACCTAGAGGAATGTAATCACTCCTGCAGGACGTGTACAGTAATAACAGACCATCAGCAGAGGAAACAGAGAAACATGAATATAATGAGCAGCTCTGGAGCAGCTGTTTACGGTGTACAAGGAGTTTACTGCGGATCCTAAGCAGGAAGAATGACCGTTGAGGCTATTCTTTCTTTTTCTGTTAGTTCTAGCTTCCCATCACCTTGTGTAATATCTGCCTGAGTGGGAACTGAAGAAGGAAAAGGACGAAGAGAGTGGCATAAAAGGAGGCGAGTTTGAAGTCAACTAAAAAAAAAAAAAAAGACAATTTCAACGCCAATCATCTTCAAGGAGCTTAAAACCAGGCCTCAGAGCAGAATATCAAAGATTGGAAACCACAGGCGTACATGATGTGGTAGGTAGCCTATAAATTATTACTGCCACGCCATCCTTTTGCTTTTAAATTACCGCTCTGTCATCCTGTTATCATTTCTATATTTTTCATACATTTAATGAAGCAGCTTTTTTCACACATACACACATAAAGCAACACAAAGGTTCTGTATGGAGAATACACTCCCATTTCCATCACTTTCATCCCCCTTCCACCTATCCCAACCCTCCTGCTGGGAAAAATTTATGGAGGCTCCTCTGAAGCATGAAGACAGAGGGCAGACGATCACTCGCCAAAAACTGGCTGTGCCATAATCGGATTGGAGGAACCTAAAGCCCCGAAGATAAAACACCAACGTGACCCACGCACACATACACACACACTGGGTGAAATGGATGAAGTCATATCTCTGGAAGACGTTTTATCTCGCGTCCCAACAATAATAGAAGGGCTGATTATCTGTGAAATCAAAGGGCTCTCACTGAAAGCCAAAGCTTGAGGTCAGTTTGTGTTTTGTGGCGGCTCGGCTCTTTGTGCCGTGCCTTTGTTTCATCAGAGAAGGGCTTTCAGGAGTAACGTTTTGTTTTTATGCGTCTGGCTTCTCCTTTTGCATCACCCTGTTGCCTTCTGAGCATTCGTAAAAGTTATATTTCTGATTCTTTTTAAGATTTCTCCGCTGCTTTTACAATGAGGAAAACACTTGAAATAAAGGATTACTCCCACACCTACGCATCGTTGTTGGGAATGAGGCACAAAAAGAAGACTCCACCTGCCGTTGCAGTGGGGCATTCCACAGGTTTGCCCGAGGGAACTTGCGGCGTGCTTTCTCATATCTCTTGGCACGGACGTATTTCTTCATTTCCCTAATTCCCCTTTTGTGTGACTGCCAAATATAGCTTCTGCTTCACCACTCTAAAGTAACTGGGTCGTTGGCGTTGTGATTAATTAGCCGATAACTAAATACATTTGCTTAGTGGCACCAGCAGGCTGCAGACTGAGACGTCGCATCTCTGATTTGAAGCTTGAAAGGTCAGAGGTGAAGCTTGCCAAAAGAAATGATCGAACGCCGGCAAAAATCTGCCCAAAGGCTGAGCTGGCTGTGTGGGGGACGCGACTAAGAGCTGATTGTAATTTAATTTCAGGAACAATTTGCATCTTAGATGGGAAAATGGGCACCGGCCCACATGCTGTTGCATATTACAGGCCCACGATGTTCTTGGTTTAAAGTACAAAACAGATTTTGGAGGCACAGCGACAGCAGGGTGGTTAAAAGCTGTGACACAAACACTAAATATTATTCATTTTCATGCAAATCCACACCCAGTAAAATGAAGCCAATAAAAAAAGAACAAAAACTCAAAGGCAAGCAGGCGTGTTTTTTTATTTTTCTCCAAATGGTCCACTGGCTTTCAAGCTTCTATATTTGTTTACAAAGATTTTATGGCCTCCCACAGGAACACAAACACATTAAATATAGTATATACATTCAATTTGTAAAGCTCAAGGTGTTTGTTTGTTTTGAAGCTTTGTGAGTTTATAAGAATATTTTGTACAATTTATGTGCACCATCATAAAAAATGTAGTTAGATGTTACCACATTGCATTGAACTTGGTTGTTTAGATTTTAAAAAGTAATAATTGTAGTTTTGTTCTTACTGATTAATTAATTTTTAAAAATTGTACAGCAAGTCTCCTAAAAATAAGCCCAAAGTGCTCATATATGGAAACCACCAGGGGACAATCTTTACAGTATCCAAAAACAAAATACATAAAGTTAAATTGTATTCATTTAGCAGTATGTTGTTGCTTTATTATATCTTATTACTGCTTTATTACAACAAAACCTGCCTTCTTTGACTGTTAAAAGTGAACAAAAGCCATTCAATTCAACATGATAATAAAGTCCTTGAAGGAAGTTGGTTGGACCCAAGAATGCAGACTGCTGAGAGGAGCTCAAAAACAACAACAAAAAAAACAAAAAAAGAAGTTAATAACAAAATACTGACATGACAGTAAAACTTACAAAACTCTAGGAGCAGCACAATGAGGGAGGACTGGCTGTGGCACAGGAATCAATAATGCTCAACTGGGGAGTGAGGTGAAGCAGAGGAACTAAAAGCACTGGGACTGAGGATGTGGCTGCAGCTGTGACAGGTGAAAAAGGGAGCAGGTGTAGATGGGAGTGGAAGGCCGTCTGGAGATATAATACTTCAGGAGATTGGCTGAACAAAAACTGAAACAAAACAAGGAACCAGAGGAAATTAAAACCGAAAACCAAACCAAAAAAATACACAGATTCTGACATCATGAGAAAGGTTAGAGTTGTAGCAATTTTGGTTGTTGTAAATGATTGTGTTAATTTTAGCTCAGCTTCTGTAAATTACTAGAGTGATTGACTTTTTTTTTTTTTTGACTGAGCTACAGTACATTGATAAGCAGCTGAGGATTCATTAAAACCCTTCTAGTGATGCATGATATATTGTGTTAAACCTAGACAAACAAACCCACACAATTACAAACAAAGGCAAAAACGTGATTTCCTTTAGCCTTTGACGGTGGGTGACAACAATACTATTAATTCACACATCACCCAAATAGATTGATCCACTGTTCATTCTGAGCACAGCTTTATGATACTTTTGAACCCAAACCAAATAAGATTCAGCTGTAACGGGTGTTGGGAATGTTTGACTCTAAGAGATGTAAACCTAAAACACAAGACAATAAAGTCATTTGGGCAGGTCCTCAGTGTGTGTTTTGTACTAATAGATTTTTCATGCAGCTAAAAGCTTGAAAAACTGACTCAAATAGGAAAAATTGCTACATCTGTTGGGGACTAAACAATAAGAAAGGAAACTAACATGTTATTCATGTCAAGTACAACATGTTAATATTACAGTATAGTATATCAGTACACATTATAGTACATTATATGCATGTTGAGTACAACAGTTTCACTCTTCCTTATTTGAAGTTTCTTAACAGTTGCTCAAAAAGCCCATTATCGCTTGTTTCAGCACACACACACACACACACACACACACACACACACACACACACACACACACACACACACACACACACACACAC